>JAVDOI010000005.1:4841232-5128732 GCA_032191485.1 Leptoclinus maculatus
GAAAATGAATGTCTGAGTCGGGTTAATCCTAATTGTTTGAGCCACAGGTTGTATCTCACACATACTGGATGGTACGTGTGAGAAGTGATGTCACTGCAGCCTTTGTGTCTCTGACACACTCTGGCTGTGTGCCAAAGCAGTATGGGCGCAGAAACCTGCTGAACCGGACTGCAGGTGGCAGCTGTGACGTTGGTAGTTCTGGCTGACGACATACAGCAGCAGGCGACATAGCACATAATACTTCCTGCTGGCCTACATAATAATAGTAATAATAATAATTATAACCTCCGTAAGGGTTTGTATCATCATCGTTCAGACCAAACTTGAACCGCGTGCCATGCTGCTGGTAAACTCCACCTGATCCAGCACAGACCGGTGCCGTATGGGTCGGGTTCCAGAGCTCTGACACTGACTGGTGTGGCCAGAGGCGCTGCCATCAATGTTAGAGAGCAGCAGCAGTTTTCTGCCCGTGTGTTGTTCACTGTTGATTTATCCATCAAAGCAAATTTAAGTTGCACATTGGTGCTGTCAAGTAGCTGCTTGTGGACTTGGGGGAATTCTTTAAGTTGCATAATCCTCTCCTCGCATCCTCCCTTCAGAATCTGTGAGGAATCCACCCGACAGGAGGAAAGCTGGCAACGTGAGTCACTTCAAATATTTTTATTTACACTATAGAATGTATTAAACCAGGCATAGAGCAGTATAAAAGTCTGGCCGTGAAGACTAAAGTGTCCTCAGATTTGATGGAAGATTAATACAGCAGCCCGTTCCTAATTTACAGTAGACTGAGCAATACAAAAGTGTTTATTAAGCGTGTTCCTCTTCCTCTCCAGCATGACGGCGACTACTGCCCCACCGATGACGGAGAAACCCAGAGCTGCTTGAATCTGTCCCGGACACTGGTGAGAGCCACAGCCGGTGCATCGGACGAGTGTAAAGCGCTGCGTGAAAGCCCCGGCAGCTCAGCCAGTAACTCCCAGCTCAGTCTAACCGACCTCCCCTCCTCTGCCTTCCCCGCACCTCCCCCCCGAGCCGTGCCCATGCAGCCCGACAGGAGGGTGAGAGTAACCGCTCATTTCCACCTCGCTTCCTTCCTCGCTTCTTTCCTTCCCTCTCGTGCTTACTGCTCGTTTGCTTCTGTTGAGTAACGCTTTGCTGTCTCATGCCTGATTCATCGTTATTCAGTGAAACAGGACGAGACATGAAGACAAGAAGACAAGACAGAACTTTAGTTCACATGACAGGATAAACAGTACAGGGCAAACGATGTATTGGATACAGTGTAAAAGAATATAGTGAAAGGTGGTACTCGACGTAGTGGCGGAGTTGTGTCACATGACTCGCATTCCTCGTTGCACCCGTTGTCCTCATTGGCCGGCATTTCTTTCCACTCAAACATGAAACGCATCTTTGCATTTTTAGAAATGTATTTGACAAACAACATCTTTTTAATTCAACTAAGGGAGCATGGGATTTTTCGGACATGCCAAGTAACACACGGACATACAAGTGAGTTGTATTCGATGGCTGTCGCCATTTAGTTTTTTTGCGAAACAGTGAATGGAAGTTCACCCCTAAAGCATACTCTGCTTTATGGTCTATCTGACTCTAAATGGACCATAATCTACTAAATGAACATCATGCTGTATTGAAGAAGACTTGAAACTAGAGATTGAGACCATAAACTCATGTTTACAATGTTTACTGAGGGAATACATCAAGAGAGAAGTGGAGTCATTTTCTCATAGACTTCTATACAACCAGAGGAGTCGCCCCCTGGTGGACACTAGAGAGAATACAAGTTTAGGGAACTTCTGCATTGGCTTCACTTCTTAGAACCGGAGATTGCCGCCTGAAATGTACTGAAAGACCCCACCGTTTATAATTGCTTTCATCATTATGGTTGTTTTGTTTTTGTGAGTACTTGAGACAAATTTAAATGAAGGTTTTCACTGTGGTGGTTGTAGTTGTGACTCGCTGCTGATTTACTATTTAAAGCACATTGAAACATGTCTGTTTCACTCCTCTTCCTGTTGTGACGCAGTGCAGGCTGCTGTAATTGTGTTGAGTCACATTCCTCGTTGTGCCTGTTTAACTTGAAGACAGTTGTCCTTATTGACCTGCGTTTCTTTCCACTTGAACCTGAAATACATCTTTGCATTTTTAGAAATGTCTTTGATCAACAAAATGATTTTTAATTCAACAAGGGAGCATGGGATTCTTCCTACATGCTAGGTAACCGAATCAGAGAGGAGTCGTATTCACTGTATTCTGCTTACAATTCATGACTCATGAAGAATTTCAACAGACTTCTTTGGATATTAATGATTGTTTCTCCTTTGTCATTTAGGAAGATGTGGAGTTCCCCAAGCTTGTTGCTGTGAATGGTAAAGTTCTTTTTATTTTCCTCCCTCCTCTCAAACATTACACCCCTCCTTGCATTACTCGGATGCACATGGAACAGTGTGACCTACTGGTCCACTTGTTGTGTGTACGTGCTTATGTTCCCAAGTCCTACATGTTTATGATAAAGACGATCTCTACACTGGTGACTATGTACCTCACAGAGGCCAGGGCGCCTGAATGAAGGTCTTTATCTTTGTTTGCAGGTGAAGTGTCTCTGAGGAAATGCTTTGAGTATTTTGAAGAGATAGACTACAACCACCACAATAGATTCTTCCGTCGCCTCGGTATCGTCGACAACGTGATCAAAAGCAAAGACCACCTTCTCTATGAAGACAAGATCCACTATTTGCTCACTATTTGGGTGGAGAAAGAGGGCAGGGAGGCCACCTTGAACGACCTGCTGAGGGCATTGCTGGATCTGAATCAGAGGGGGACCGCTGAGACGGTCAAGGAGAAGGCGGTTCTCAATGGTCACTACTCTGTTGAGCGTTAATGAGAGGTGAATTGGTTTTGGAAGACCCCTCTGAAAACATGTAGTCCTGCGAGCACCACTCGTGCTTCCAGCTCCTCGTTGTTGAAAGCCAATGCCCCACCGTATACCGGCTGGTGCAGCATCACACACGGCTGTGTCCCACACCGAGTGTCGCGTATTGGTGTCGGCTGCTTGTTGGAGAAACCTTGTGTAATCGTCCAATTCTGATCCAATCACACTGCGTTCTAACTCTGTGTTCTTTTGGTGAAAAAGTAATTGCTCGTACACTTACACAATGTGCATCTTACCGAAGCTCCTACTCCTTCAGTCTGCGCATGCTACCGTACTGTACAGCTCTGATGTGGGTCTTGTTTGGTCCGACTTGGCCTGATCACAAGCCTGGTTGACCTAACACACAATGAGTTGGGTTGCTTTCTGACTGAATGACATTACTTCCCTCCTACATGGAGTGAAGTATTTCATGACTAAAAGTATTTGCTGTCTTGTTTACAAAGACCGCTTATTTAAGTTCAAATGAGCCCAGAACACCCAACATGTCTATTGTTTCACGCAGTGCTTCGTTAGGCCTTATTTATCATTTTGTTCCTTAGGATGCATTTTATTTATTCTCACAAATATAACTATCCGTCCTCAGTAATGAATGTCTTAATGATATCTCTAGGCTATTGAACAGAAAGCCCAGAGATCAAAGGTATAGCTATGAAGTTATTAAGGTGGAGATCAGCCAAGTTTGGTTTCATTCATTAGCGTCTCCTCTGCCTGACTATTGTATACATCATGATCATGGTTTATTAACTCTCTCAAAGCACCTGATCAAAATGGATGTGATTATTTCTCCTGTCTGCGTTGCATTTCTGGTCTATTGTTACACGTCTGTCATAGTCCTGATCACAACACTGAGGTTTACTAAGTGCCTTGTCAGGCATTTTATAGAGAAGTTAGTCACAATGTTACATTTTACTTTTCTTCTTGTGTTGCTTTTGCTCTCATTCTCAGGTCCTGTTTGTTTTCTTTTTAGAGAATAATTACTACTTTACAGGCTCTCGTATATCAAATTCAAAACATTTGCTTGAAAAGAAAAGAAATACAACTCGAATGTGTACAGATGACAATAAACACTTCCTCCTTTATTTCTATTTTGGCTGATTTTGTTGTATTCTTCCAACATGGTGGAACTGGTTTGTTTTTGTGGGGTTAGAGCCTTCGCCAGGTCCCACCATGAACACAGGCTGACCAATCAGAGCATGGTTAGCATCGGCCAGCTCCCACTATCTAAAAACCTGTGTAGCTAACACTAGCAGAGTACGTTAGCACATGCACTTCTTTGCTACATACGGTACTGAAGGTATACTGATGTCTACATGTGCTGCTTTTAATGATTGTAACGGTGAATAAAGACCTATGACATTACATGGAACAGTGTTGTTCATTCATTTCATTGTCTTTTGTCTCGATAGTCGGGTGATGAGTTTTGTTTTTTTACCCTGGTAACCCTGTGTTTAAAGTCACAACCCTATGAATTGTGGGTGATTCCCTCAGGCGAAGTCTGCAGAAATGGGGACTTGCAGAAAGTGTGCATAAGGGGCTCAAATTGACTGCGATCGAGCCCTAAAGCACTGACTATTTGACAGTGGGACGGGCCTAGACTCTCCCAGAGTTTGCAGGGAACGTGCCTCAATGATCGTCTGATTGTGAACATCACAATGGGGTCTCCCAGTGTGTCCCTTGCTGCTGTGAAGACGGCAGGAGCGCAGATGTGGAAGACTGGACTTTTTTCGTGAGGGGGCTTGAGAGGCGGGCGCTAAAGCGGAGCATTTTAGACAGAGGGTGATACCGGTGTTTGGACACAGTATTGGATTGATAGTTTTTAAGTTTAAAGCATATCGACATGTTAATGTTGAAACCCAAAATACAAGTTACAAATTGAGAATTAGCATATATCATTTTTTTGATGATATAATTCAATCTTTCCCCTGAACGCATGCTACAGACAAACCCTTTGAGTAAATGTTTTTGAAAACATTTCCAGTGTAGAGCTACAGTTTAGGATTATTCTATTTATAGATAGTTAGTGTTGTGGAAATGTATCATATCGTTCTTCTAGATATAACTTGTATCGCTTAAACCTGCATATATGCAGATGAGGCCAACCAGACTCATTTAAAACTAATAATAAGTAATCTCATATCGAAGGTATTTTAGCATTTCTGTCTTGCTGTAATGTCTGATCTCACCACCTAACCCTCTTCCCACGGAAAGGCTGGAACGTGGCCTTGGTGGAGGCATCGGCAGAGGAGGACGACATCTGCAAGGGGGGGGGGGGGGGGGTGGGGGGGTGAAGGGAGAGGAGGCGAGATAACGTGCATATATACTCTGTTTTCTCTATTCTTTGTTGTTAGACCTCCGAACCATCTGTGGGGAAAGAGCTCTATCCATTCAGCTGAATTATTATTAGTGTCTGTTAAATAAATATGTTTTTATATTATAAGAGTTTTCTCATCTCGATTATTTCTCACCGGGAGGTTAAAAAGATTATTTTCCACCACAGTTAGGTCAACTGATTACTTTTTTTAATCTATTAAATGCCAAACAAAACAAGCCATTTGAAGACTTATTGACTGGTGTAAATAACGGCTCACTTCTGTGGAGTATCCCAACGCATGCACAATACCAAGAGCTCCATTGGAATGTAGCATGCAGGGGGGGGGGGTCGTCTATGTCTAACTATCTATACATGTGTGCTTTCCGTGCTATGACATGTCAAAATGTCTGTCTGAGCGACCTGAGACGGCAAACGACCCGTCACTCAAAGCGGCCACGCTCCTGATTATGCATAACTTTGAGCCTCGATATAATTCAAATGGGACAATGGTAAATGGACTTGTACTTGCATAGCTCCTTTCTGGTCTTCCGAACACTCAAAGCACTGTAACACTACATGTCGTCATTCACACACATTCATACACTGATGGCAGGGGCTACCATGGAAGGTGCCACCTGGCCATCAGGACTATCTAACCACATTCATTGACTTTGGGAGCAATTATGGGTTAAGTGTCTTTACTAAGGACACATCGGCATGGACCGGTGGAGCCGGGGATCAAACCGCCGACCCTATAGTGATAGACGACACGCTCTATCACAGCCGCACCAGGTGATTTATATAAAAATGTTTGATCGTGCTGAATCCTGCACAATGTAACCTTTGACTGAATGAATCTCGGCCTGAATAAAACTAAGGTGTCGTTGCCCATCTGGATGTTATCAGAAGATGACCAGAAGGTAAATAAACTTGTCTTTTAAACAAACACATGCAAGATAATTACTAAAGTGAGCAACCAGAGGGCGAGCACCAAACCAAGTTATAAAGAGAGAGAACAGCCTTCCCATCAGGGTGCACATTTCACCCTAACCCTTGTCCTGTGTACCTCCGAGAATTAAAAGTGTGACAATTATGTAAGTCTTTGTCTTCTTCCAAAATTGCCACGACAAGATCAGAACAGTTTTTTCGTACCGAGCCGTAAACATGTTTATTCTTGCTATAATGTCGGCCATTTGCAAATGCAAAAGGAACCTCTGTTCGGTGCTGTGCACCTTTAGCCCTGATAGCAGCTGCTGCGTGTTGTCACAGTGACTCAGCAGAGTACAGCCTCCTGCTGAGCTCGCAGACATTTGCATGATCCTGGCCAAGGTTGATGGGTGGACGCTCCTTTCTCTGCTGTGTTCGAGTTCATTTCAAAGGTGTTCTGAAGGGACGGGTATCAGGGGGGGGGGGGGAGATCAGTCGACTCTTTAACACCATTTCATGTGACAAACGTGAGTTCCACATCCACACATTAATCTGAGCTCACAAGCTGCTCAGACTTCCCTTCATTTGCCAATCATTTCTGCAGCTCGTGGCCTCGTTCTCTCCATTTCTCATTCGGCGGGTTGAATGGCACGCTGCGTTAGCAGCTCATTTACTCTGCGGCTTTGCCTTACATTACCATTATGAATATTGATGGTATAACCATGCCCGTCAATTCAGATACCAGCCCTGCGGTGCGCGCCCAAAGCCAGAGCGTTTCACAGGGGTGTCGCAGAAACATTCGGCTAAATGATACCTCGGCTGTAACAAATCAGCTGTCTGACTCTCATGTATCAAACTAATGCTCACCGAGAAGAACATTATTAAACATTCTGTTGCGGCTGTCTAGTGTACCAGACAAATGACCACTCAGGAAAAAGGTGATTTCAAGGTACGTATCTATTAAAGATCTGAGAGCTCGGCTGCTCGGCGGTCGTGTTGTACTTTGTTACATGAAATGCAAATGTGTTTGACTTTGAAAATTGATATCAGTCCGCGCTGTCAACGAGCTCTATCTTTGCAATACAAAGTATTGTTTCCAAGTAGATAAATAAATGTGTATCAAAACAAAAGCAATTCATACATACATAGCCTAACCTATCATCGGTACAAATGCTATTGGATGGTAGAGGATGTCTCAGTGAGTGGGTTGTGAAATCAAAGTTGAGCAATCCAAACAGCAAGCCACATTGAAGAACAAACCACACTTCAAACATTTAATTAAAATTCCAAACAGATGCTATTAAAACCAAATAGCAATCATAAATTCCAAACACATTCATATCCATTCTGAAAGCACAACATTGTGATTCATAATATGTGGATGCTGTACACCACCGGATAATGAAAATGAAGTTGCTCAACATCAAACCCAAGATCACAGACTATCACTATCATTTGAGGGGATCCATTGGAAACAGTCGCTGGAGTGCATTAAACCTGCATTTTATTTACTAATGGACATCAGGGGGCGACTCCTTTGGTTGCAAAAAATATTCTAATTGTATAGAAGTCTATGAGAAAATGACTCTACTTCTCACTTGATTTATTCCCTCAGTAAACATTGTAAACATGAGTTTATTATCTCTGTAACATAGGCTACTGTGTACTAGGCTGTAGCCTACGTTACATTTAAAATACATTTACTTCTGCTTTAACAAAACACAGGGTCCAGCAAGTGAAGATGAAAGATATAGTTGAATGCTATAGATCAAAGACATGATTAAGCTCACATGCAGTCGGACAATAATGTGTTTTGTGATTTAAAGGTTCAAATACAGTAGATTTGAAATGTTACGCATCTGTTTGGAACTTTATTTAAAAGCATTCAGTGGCTTTATTTCAGCTACTTCAACAAATGCAGTAAAGTAAAACCCTGTCACTGAAATGATGTGAAAACACATTCACTATATGCAGCCTTTTAAATAATTCACTTTCAAACTACATTCTGCAGCTGCACCACGATCCCACTCACTGAAAAATATTACCACATAATCTCTAATATTATAGGAATTATGTTCCAGCTGTTCCAGTGACGGCTGACATTAGCTAAGTGCTGAGTTATATTTTTATATTAAAAGAGATGTTAAACTGAGCTGAGGGTGACTTCACTCTTTGTAATATTTGAACGTGAGGGCAAAAAACACGCTGTTCAAAGAAATGACTGACGACACATAAAAGCAGTAACTCAAGATTTCTGAGATCCCTCATCTCAGGGTTAACTAACTCAGAGTTTACACTCAACCTCCAAGATGGCAACGGCAAAATCGCCGGACTCTAGGCTTCATAACGGCAGTCCACAAACCAATGGGTGACGTCATCTTCTTATATACAGTCTATGTGTAAAGCGTTAGGCATAGAGCTGCACACTCAACCATACTCTTTTACTAAACCTAAACTAAGCCTAACCTCACTTTCTGTGAAGACCAAGAAGTTTACTTTGAAAGGACACTATGCATGTAACAAGCGTATATTGACCCGCCGTCCCGACTATTTGAAAAGTAACGCTAGAGGGGTACCTGGTGCGTCGATATCTGATGCCAAGGGGCACTGACCAAGCGGGCGTATTTGACGAGTTGGGTGTGAGAATGTGTTGGTTTTTATCTTAGAACTTTAACCCTTTCAAAGCGTGTTTTCAGGTCATTAAAGTTCATTATAATATTTTGGTCGACATCATCGTTCGGTTGTATTTAGCTGCACCCTGTCTTGTCAGTTCCAGTTGCTAAAAAACAAGATGGCAACAGCCCAAAACCAAGATGGCGACCCCCCCCTGCTCTGTCAGCACTGTTGTTGTTGTTTACACTGTTAACGCCGTTAGCACTGTTAGCTGCTAGCCGCCATCTCAGCCTTTGCCATGTTGAGAGCCGTGTGGAGGCAATACATCTTCTCTTGAGCACCTTTTATTGACTTTTTGCCATGTCCTTGGCATGTCCTTGGCATGGCAAAAAGCTCTTTAATCACTGCGTTTTCTGAAATAACGGTGTGGTTTTGAAATCCCTCCACTTAAAAACCTGTCAATTAAGTTAGGAGTACTCAATCTACTGCAACACAATACACATGTCAAACAGATGACTTGTTAGCATTTAGCTGGCCGCATCTATAGGAAGCATCTTGATTCAATGATGCTGAAGTGCTTTGAAGCATCAGAACCTCAGCCTGGAGTATTTTAAGATAGCGTGTGATTACTGAAAATGATCATGTTCAGCTCAAACCAATCCACTGTCAAAACAGTGTTTGTCAGATCACCATTAATATAAAAACACCGTCAAAGAGTTGTCTTGTTCCACATCAACAATCATAATGGAGCCTTTTGATGAATAGAAACCCTTAGAATTTGATGTTCCATAGCCTGTCATTACTCAACAGTATTGTGGCCAAGGGCAGCTGGATGACACAAATACCAATGTTTCTCTATCAGCTTCCCTCATTGGTAAGTCAGCTTTGCAGCTAAACCCCTGTTTGAAAACACTGACCTCTGCTACAGACCATGCACACACTCTGTGATATACTCTCAGAGACAAAGAGGGCCCAACAAATGGAAATAAGATGTGCATGTTGGCTGCAGAGCTCAGGTGCAAAATTGAGAGGGATGAAGCACCTGCTGACCCGTCATCTCTCAGAAAAAAAACATTTGCCCAGGAAAATAAAGCAGAGATTGCGACGGGGAGAAAACACAAAGGAGTAGACGTGCAGCAAGAAACCAGGATGGTGCTGACTGAGTCCCACTTCATTCCGGCATGTTTTTCACAGTTGTAATTCTGTTCAATTAAAGTAACTGAATCACGTCACTGCAATACAAGGGTTGAGTTGTCATAATAATAAGTTATAATTGTGCTTTTGGAAATTTGTAAGCAAATTTTGGGAAAGTACTTTTCTCTGCTTTTTATGTAAAATATGAGTTGCCATATTGAAATAATTCAAACATTACCAGATTTCATTCATAGTATACATATGCCTTTAACCATTTGCTCCTGTAGCTGTGCCTACGGTGTAGAATTGTGATAGAATCTGAATTGTAAGTCGCTTTGGCTAAAAGCGTCTGTAATGTAATGTAATGTAACCAAATTGCTTAATTGTTAATATAAACATGTTGATAATAGCAGATTGCTGCATACAGTATACAGTAGGATGTAGGCTGCTGCAGCTAGTGTAGATTAGGAAAGGGTCGCTGGTAGTGACGAATCCACAGATAACTATTACTATTCAGCTCTACGGAGCTGAATAGTGTATTTTACCTAAATCACCAGGAAGAGCACCTTGAAGACAATTTGACATAGTGGCCAAACTGTGGAATTACAACGTCTGGCTCCGTCATGTGATGCCATGGCGCCCAAAAAGACTTTTTACCATAGACTTACATTGGGAAAGAGACGATGAATGAAATAAACAAAACTACTTTATAAGTGGAAGGTGGAGGATAATTTAAGGAGTCTCCTAGCCTGAGGTAAAAAGGTGGTGGAGAGCAAAACAGAACTAAAAAGAGAGTGAATATTGCACTTAAAGTTGTAAATAAGCCACTATTCTAACACGTAATGCGGCTCTAAAATCCGATGTTATCAAGCCTTCAACAGGAATCTGACTCTCCTACACACCGTTTGACTCCTTCAGCATCGTTTGTCCCTATTTTTGCATTTTGACCTCAGTTTCCTGTGATTATTGGTAAGACCCCAAGAAGCCCAGCTGCCACTCCAGAGAGTCCATTCCCATTCTGTGGTAACAGCTCCATCGGCCCACCACAGCTGCCAAGGACTTCATGGAGCTGAGGGCAGAGACCCAAAACTTCCAGTGTGTGTGAATGTGTGTGTGATGGTGAACCAAAAGGCCCTCTGGGATCACATTGACATCCAGTGGTGATATTACTAGCGGTTCCCTTTAAAGAGAGCGCTCACTGGGTTCTTTTTTTTTGTCCCCACTGCCACAACACAATACCTAATAAAGCATTGTTCAGTTCACATCCCTTCCATTTTCATCACATTTTCATCACCATTCTGCCTAAATTCATGTAAGAATGATAGATTAGATTTTCTCCAAAACGATCCAACACAATTCCCGCCATATGCGTGTAAGTGCTCCTCCAACAGGATGCTGGGTACTTCTTATGTACAATTGTGAGTGAATAGGGCCTGATTTTGATGAAGGCCATGGTGATCACTCCATTCAGGCGAAGTAAGAAGGCGATAAAACAGCTTGCCGGTCTTTATGCTCGGAACTCTGTTAATCAGCGTTGAGGAGGGAATAAAAAGGGATACTTACTTTTTTTGGCCTCCGGGGCTTCTTCACAGGACGTGAAGGACAATGGATGTGAAATTCAGCTCTAAAATATGAAGCTGCAAGAGAGAGTGTGTAAAATTTATGATACTGCTTCCTTTGCTGGAAAACGAGGGGAAATTTGCCCCGTCCCTTAATCTGAATTTGTGATACTGATGTACGACTCTGCGGAGAATAACTTGTAAAATGTAGAAAAAGGTCACTGTGACAGGATTCAGGATGACTTTTTCACAATAAGAAGACATCATTTCTTAATCACAAAGTCAGCCCTCTATTCGCCGCCAACAGAGTGGCTCCACACTGCAGATCAGTATGACATCACAGGTTTGAGTCGTGAGTTTGGGTCCAGGACAGAATGGTTCATTCCACTTGTCCACAGTGTAATAACCCAAATGTCAGTTTCGGTGGGAATCCCAGCGGGGAATTGTTCTTCCTACACTTCGTCTGTCAGGACGGTGAGTTTTCTGACCCGAACTGCTGCAAAATAAGACGAGTCAGCTGGCGTGACTCGTGCATGCATTCAAGGACAATGAAAACATTTATTTTTTAATATAAATATGTTGAATGAATTGTACTGTGATTTGTTTCTAATATCTACTCTGCCCTCACTGATATCAAATGAGTGGAAGTGGGTGAAGTTGAAAACTACAAACAAAAGTATTAGTCTTTGCAATAATGACTTTGGCTATCCCCTGACTTTCCCTCCAGCGCCACCATGAGGATGACTTTTGTGTTTTTGAGTGAACAACGTCTACTTGGTTTATGACCCATCAGCCTCTCTCAGCTGCACTTTATGTTTAGTTTTAATGAGCAAAAGCTTACATTATTGCTAAACTATATGGTGAACATGGTAACCATTATACCTGGTAAACATGAGCATGTTAACATTGTCATTGTGAGCATGTTAGCATGTTAGCATGCTGACGTTTGCATTTAGCTCAAGCGCGGTGCCCAAGAACAGCCTACCAGAGCCACTAGCATGGTTTTAAACTGTTCACTGCTCATCATATCATTTATCGTAGATTTTGTGGGTTCTAAAACTCATACGACTTGTTTAAAAAGCTTTCCAGAGACTGGAGACTTGACACCAAGCCTGTGCTCAAGCTCTGCGTCTCTGGCTTCAGAAAACATTGAGGACCAGGCAAAGTCCGTGCCATGCCAGAATCCAAGAGGGAGGAAAGGAAATGTAGCACATTTACTCAGATGCCCCCTGACAAAAGCCTGGATCTGTCCCACCTTGTCACACAGCCGTGTCTGCCACCTCTACCCAACCCTCCACATCCTGAGGACACTGTGCTGCTGAGGCCCCTCACACTCAGGGGGGACAGGAAGAAGCTCCCTGAAGTGTTTGGGCTTTTTCTGAGAACTGCTGCATGTGTCCCCGCCAAATAATCTAATGACTCAACCAGGTCACGTGTCTGAGGTTGTAATCGAGATGTGGTTGACAATGCAAGCATAAAGCTCACAACCTGGAAGCTTCGACGCTCAAGCAAATGACTCAACGGTTTACCAACGTTTCACCATGACAGTCTTCTTCAGGGTATCGAGGGACAAAAACCACCACTGGCATTAAATATGCGATATGGCACAGGTGCGCTCAATCATGGGGAGGAGTGTCCTCTATCACGTTTACATATTGTGAGAGGAGCACATGGCTTCCTGTTGCGTTAGGCCTTTAAAAATCACACTCGAAAACCCATTCGAAAACAGTTTTTGCACAGTCATCAGAAAAGTCAATACCAGAAAAGCTAAGTGTCTAGAATGCAGAATATTAAAAACACACACACAGCAGATATTAATTAAAGAAAAAACTCCGACTAGGTTCCTGAAGATGATTGGAAATATATTAGAAAAATATATTTGTGAAATTTCAGAAAATACATATACATAGAGACAAAAAAAATGTATTACAGAAAGAACAAGGAAGTTCATGAAGTGAAGGAGAGATTCTACCATCTGCTGCAGTTACTGCATGCACAACAGGGCAAATCTGAAATAAAAGCACCTGCAGCACGAACCTGGGAATGTGCATGGTGTGTGCATTATTTAGTGACTGTGAAGCAGTCTGAGAACAGGAATTACCATGTATGCTTATTCGGTACGTTTGACTTATTGTGCATGTCTCCTTGTTTTTAGTGTGCTACTCTTTCAAACTCATTCTTTTATTTTATTCTGTCCTATTTCTTATTCTTTCTTTTTTACATGTTGATGAATGAGTTTGCTTTAGTGTGTCTGTTTTTGCAGTTCTGCAAGCCAAATTTCAGAAAAGACAGAACTGAACTATATGTGCATGTTTCAAAATGTACAGTGAAGAAATATGATTATTGACTATGAAAATACATTGTTAGTAGTCAGTAAAACAAATAGCAGATTTTCATAATCAATAATTAAATTAATATATGCATGTGTAGAACCTACATTTATATGCATGTATTATTATGAAAGTTGTTTTACTGCCTATATTACCTGTCATATTACTTACTTATAAGTCCTTTAAACTTAAATATATTTTTAGGGCCAGAAATACTTCAAAGTACCTTTTTTTTTACACAGACACTGAGAGCTGTATATATTAGCATTGAAATGCACGAAGCAGACAACAACACAGAGGAACAAGTCAGAAACGGACTCATACTGCCTCCAGGTGGAGCTGAAAGACAACAGATCTGTGCAGGTCATCATGCAGCCACAGCCCTCCTCCTACAGGGAGGCCTTTTGCTTCATACCGCCACTGTAACCACTCATACACAACTCACACAGCCTTCGAGGCAAAGCAGTTATTTGAGTTATTTCATCAGTAGTAGTAATTCATATTCATATTCAGCCTTGTTTATTGACTATACATGTTAAAGCTTTATTGTTGTATTCTTTAGTTATGATATATCTTGTTTTAATATAGCGTGTGCGTAATTAAATTACATTTTCATTTGTTCCCTGCTGAGTCTTATTGCTTTCAGTGCGTCAATGAAATTATGTTTCCTCGTCGATCAATAAAGTGGTATCATCTTATTTAATCATGAAGGCTGATTGTTCCGAGGTGAAGGAAATAGCACCAGAGGAACTGGAGGGCAACGCGTCACCGCCTACAGTCTTTACATTACATTACATTGTTCCGTTCAAACGTAGAATCATCACGATTAGGTAGCGTCGGGGGCGACAGGTGTGCTGGTGACAAATAAAACCACATTTCCCACAAGGCCTTGCGCTGTCAATAAGGAAATGGTTTAGATAAACATCTCTTCCTGACATGAATTTCTTAAACCTGTTTAACTTACATAGCTTTATACATATGGAGTGTGTTTAAACGAGGTACATGAATTCACGCTTTTTGAACCCGTGAATTATTCCGACTGTTTGTGTACATGTTAGCAGCAGCGTTAGCTACGCAACTTGGGACGTTTAACGTTATACTTCGTTTCAAAAACATGCTAATTAAATATCGCCGCAGCGTGAATTACCGTCACGTTAACGTATACTGTATGAATGGCACTGTTTAATACGCTGCACTTCAGAAACGTTGTCAGAATGTAAATAGCTTGTTGTTGAAATAGTTCGCTGGATACGTGAAGAAGACACCAATGTCACACTGAAGGTGTAAACCTGCCGTTTATTGAGTCACGAGACGTCTCCCTTTGCCAGAAAGCGATTGTTTTTTTCCACTGAGGTTTTGTTGCACTAACTTGGTCACTTTGTCACTTTTGGAAAGTCCGCAAAAAAAGTGTTCACTCCACTTTAAACTTAACAAACCTTTCATAATTTCAGTTTCTTTGGCTGGAGCAGATACTGTGTTTTTGTTTGTTGTTGTTTGTTTGCCGGATGCTTCTAATGACTCTACACCCAAACTGATGAATGGACCCCACTCCCACTCTCCATCTTATTTATAGGCAGCAGATGCAGCAGGCTGGCCCCTCATCTCCCAGCTGTTCCTCCACCTCTGACTGCTTCCCCCTCAGCAACACAGCTGAATGTGGAAGTGAGCATTCAGTAGAACCGGAGAAACACGAAGTGAGAGCAGCTGGAGCTGTGAGTATCAGTTAAACAGTAACCAGATGAAAGCCAATAACTTCTGTTCAGTAGAGTAGGAAGTGTTGTCAGTGTCCGAGCAGCGGTGGACCAGGTAAGAAGTCCAGCACTACTGCACATTTCTTATGACAATGACATGTCTGGCTTATGATACAAGTGTTGGTTTGATGTGATATAAAGAGTGGCCGTCAAAGGAAATAAGAAACTTTCAACAATTTTTAAACCACTTTTATTGCAGTTTAGCGTGTTTCCAATGGATACGTTGAGATTGTTAAAAGTAATTTTAAGTACATTTTCACAGGATTTTTATATTGTTTCTTATTTCTGGCATTCATTTAATTGAGTGAACGTTCAATGATGGCAGTTAGTTGCTGCATGTGTCCATTGCAGCTGTTTAAAGAGTGAGCAATGAGGATTAGGGTTGGATCTGATTGAAAAGTGTTGTTCACACATATTTCCATAGTTTCAACAGCCTTACAATGACAATGTGTAAATGTGATGAAGGAATCTGTCATGTACTGAAATTGCTGTTGTAAAAAATGACTACATGTGACCTTGATGTCTTCAGTAAAAAAAAAAAAGAAAGCTCAGTCTTAAAGGGATAGTTTGGATACGTTGCATGAGGAAGGCTACTTATCTGGTCAGCAAGCCCCCAGCTTGGAGAAGAAACAATATCAGTTTAAGTGGGCGCTATATTTAGAATGTTTTCACCGCTTTACCTTGCCGTCAGACAGACGGCAAGGTAAAGCGGTATTTATATTAATGTTTCAGTTCCCCCTTCGGGGGAACTGAAACTGTAATATCCATCTGCAGCCCTTCTTCAAAACATCCAAACTAACCCTTTAAATGGAGACATTCAGGAATCCTTTGACCTGCAAATGACCAAATCAGTGCTTCCTGGGCGAAGTCACTCTGACTGTGTAAACCGCTTCAGTGCGGTGCCACCCTATCTGTTCTGATGTTACTTCTCCTTCTTGGTTCAGCCGACACGTCTCAGCAGGATGTGGTCCATCGTGAGCTTCTACATATGCTACCTGCTGTGCCTGGGCCTGAGCCTGGCCTGCATGGTGTGCGTGTGTTTGTGGAACAGCCAGTGGCGGGGCGGCTTTGCCTGGGACGGCTCGCCGCTGCAGTTCAACTGGCACCCGGTCCTGATGGTGACGGGCCTGATCGTGCTGTACGGCAACGGTGGGTACCGTGTTTTTTTTTTAAAGTTTTGGATGAAACTGTTTTATTTCTGTTTCTCACTTCTATTGTACCTTGTGTGACAGTCAGCCTTTATCAAGATAATGACACACTACAGGCTTCATAGAGACCTAGCGTATAATTAAATGCATCATTGCAGTCGCATACATGTGGGCTCTTCTGCTTTAAGTGCCACACCTCAGTGATTGAAGTCACTGTTTTTGTTTCATCTAATGTAACGTTAAATTTGATGGAATGAAAGAAGACGCCTTTCAGCAAGGAACTGCAATGGATCTCCACCAAGGTACATTGTACTCTACTGATGGCTACTGTTTGTTTCCGTCTGGAGTTCTGTGAGCAATACAAGGTAGACAGTTCACACTTTTGCTCCGTGAAATCACATTAGATTTATATCAGTGCACACGTAGGGCAGCGCCTCTGGACATAAAACGGTGTCGAAGGTGTGTCAAAAACTGAGGCAGAAGTGATATAAATGTCAGTAAATAAGTACACACACGTCACCATGTTGGACATGAGTCCACCAGTTCTGTTTGCAGTTTGTTTTGTTCAGAAACACACAAATGACACTACAGACATTGCTTCATACAATATAAATTATTATTATTATCAACTTTCAATACCTGGTATGAGTTAATCTCCTAAAAACACCAGCTCCTACATTTCCCACAATGCAACAATGCCCATGCGTTTCAAACTCCATGCCTCCAGTTTGTAATACAGACGATCAAAAGATTTGTCTTCAGGCCAAAAGCACGTGAACCTAAATGCCTTTATAACCCATAAACATTAACTGGAGTGTACGAATGACTTCAGCATGTTGTCTGTCGTTGCCTCCTCCTGCAGGAGCTGTGTTGTACCGCGTCCCCCTGACCTGGGGTCAGAATAAACTCCCCTGGAAACTGTTGCACGCCACACTGATGCTCCTCGCCCTGATCCTGTCGGTCGTGGGGCTCTGTGCTGTGTTCGACTTCCACAATGCCAAAAAGATCCCCAACCTCTACTCTCTGCACAGCTGGATTGGAATCGCTGCCACGGCTCTTTTCGCCATACAGGTAGACTTGACATGCAGAAACTGAAATCGTTGTGTCTGTCAAGTTGATTACGGTGGGCGTGGTCTTTGTTTGTGTTCACCGTGTCTGTGGACGTGTGTCCCTTTCGGTCCAGTGGGTGGTGGGTATGGCGGGCTTCCTCCTGCCCTGCTCCCCCATGTCACTGCGTGCTCTCCTGAAGCCCGTCCACGTGTGGATGGGAGGCAGCATCCTGTGGCTCAGCATCGCCGCCTGCATCTCCGGAATCAATGAGAAACTCTTCTTTGTTCTGTGAGTGCCATATTTCGGAGTTACTTTTTTTTAAATAAATATTTTCCCTTAAGATATAATGATAACATTTCCCTCTTGTATGTATTTTTCCACAGCCATGGCAGTGCAAATCAGGCGTATGCTGACCTTCCACCGGAGGCCGTGTTTGCAAATGTATTAGGAGTTCTGATTGTAGCCTTCGGCCTGGTGGTCCTTAAGATTTTGTCCAACCATGAATGGCAGCGACCAGACTCCAGGCCCGAGGATCTGGTTTACACGGTGAGAATATCAGCAGTTGATACGCAATAAAAGAGATTAGAGGATTTATTTCATAATCATCCATATCTCCTCTCTCCACAGCCACTGCTTCAAGAAGAAAATGAGTGAAGTGAATTTTAGAAATGCTCACCGCAAACCCGTCCATGCAAAATCAGTTTAACCATCACAGGTCACAATTCACTTCAACAATCCAAAAGATCTACTTTGAATGTACAAGCAGCTGAACACTGAGAATTATCTGTGTTTGTTTTTTGAGTGTAAATATTTATTTGAAATTATATATGAAATTGTTTTTTCTCCAAAGAGTAAAATAAAGTGTGCTTCGCCAAAACAATCTCCTCGTGCACTGTTAAATCTCTTGCTAGCCAGCTGAGAGAACCCTGAGTTTTAGAATATTTTACCACAGATGTGTTCTTAAGGTGAAGGATAAATCTCAAAAAATAAAAAAGTAATGTATGTTCAACGCTAGATTTGTTTCATAATATGAGTTTAATGCCTCACCAACGTCTATGATGAAATGTTGCTTTTTCAGTTACTTTAATGTTCAGCAGTGCCATCCTGAAGTAGGGCTGTAACACATCATGTCAAAGCTTCTATTGAGGTTTGAATGAAGCTTGAATGTCTGTCTTCATATTTTATAATGTCATCACCTTAACGGTATGAAACTGAAAAATGTTTACCACAATTGCACTCTAATTTTAAAAAAAAATAAAAAATGCTTAGATTTAATTGTCATTAAATTTAATTTAATCACAGAAAATTGTTTTTTATTACAACATCACAGGATGTAAAAAAGAGAGTTCAGTCATTTAAATAATTTAGAAAGGAAATTTGGTTGAACTGATGTCTGATGGAGCATAAAATAGTAGTAACGTTAACGTTATAACGATATTCAGTATATATCAGCGACGTGGTTATCAGCGACGTGGTTGCAGATTGCAACCACGTCGCTGCTGACAAATCGCACTGAGATGGCACACTCCCTTCGTATGCTGTATTTTTGGTGGCAGTAAAAACGTTGTTTTTGAAAGGCTAACGCCAACAAATATGGATTGAAGCAGAATATTTTGCTGTATTAAAAACATGTTGTGAATTTAGGAAATGATTACATTTCTCTTTTTGGATCACACGAGTCGGACACAACCCTTCGCAGGCACCACTGGAATCTAATTCTACTAATAGTATAATACTAATAATATCAGTGTAGCCTGATCTTTATCTGTAACTAAATTACGTGCTATTTTTTTGTATATATAAATTAGTTGTCTCAGAGTTTGCAATAACATAATGTGAAGTCTTACACATATTCGGAAATTTAAAATGTATGTTGTCATACTATGTAAGGGTTTCCATCTTTGAGCTTCAACTCAACTCTCCATGCAGACTTCTGTTGAGACTGTAAACAATGATACCACTGATCTCATCCTCTCAAGACTTCTTGAAGTGTTTCCCTCAATGACATGGAATGTGGCGCTTAAGTTAAAATCGGAACGAGACATACATAACAGTTAGCCATAGGTGTGATTTGGCTGATACTCTTATCAGATATTCTGGTCCACCACAGAGAGGCTGGCTAGAGGTTGCTGTGACAGTTGACCTTAATAACAAATATCTGCTGAAGTACTTTATTTGCCAAAACCACAAAAGACAGAAGTAGAGAACCCCCCCGAGGGAAGTCCGCGGTGAATGTGTACGGCACAGGGCTCAACGTAGAGTTGTGTGAGTGAAACCGACGAAACACATCAGACGTCCCACTGACAGACGCATAAGACAGAGTTACAGCAGGACACCATTGAGTGAAGACTCAGAACTCCCGTTCTAATGGGAAGCCGTGGGAGGTCTGGTGCTCGGTTGTAACCTTGCAGGACTGAGGGTGACTTATAACGTATGTGTTGATCCTACAAATGTCTTCATTGAAGGAATAGTTTGAGATTTTGTGAAATGCGCATGTGTTTCTGCAGAGTTAGACCAGAACATTTATAACACAGGAGCGTATCTGTGTTCCCAGGGTTCTATGCTGCTTGGGGGTTCCCCAGCTTAATATGACACATTTAGGAGACTTTTCAAGGGATTTTGTCAGCAGTGTTTTTTCTCTAGGTCAAATGTTCAGTGTATATTTACCTAGTACCAAGTTAACAAAAGCCCTAGTGATGTTTTAATGCTTAAACCTGTAATCTCAAATTTGCAACGGATTTTTACCATTCAAACTGCATTTGAAACGTACATCTCCCTTTAACCGTTAATGATAGCCCTTACTATTCTATTACAGTGTTACATTATATGATAACATACGACCCTGGACACATAGTGATGACCCCGATGCCACTCTTGTGTCTGTATGGTAACTTAAGCTAACCCTGGTTCTGTCCAAAGATGAAAAAATAATGAGCCTTCATAGCACCTCTAAATCTCATTTATTAACACATGGTATCAATTCTTTACTTACAGTCTTGCTTTCCGCTAATGCTAACGTCAGCATGCTAACAAGCTCACAATGCTGACAGGTTTATTATTTTCCATATTCACCATCTTATGCTGAGTTCACACTATGAGCGAGGCAGCAACAGGCTACAAGTCATTGTTTTAAATGGAAGGCCGGAGACATGAAGCTACAAACTGACGCCCAACACTTGTGACTGTGTGACGGGCTTGTTGCTCAACAATCAATGTTGACCTGGTCTCAACAGTGCTCCAATGAAGCGACAAAGCGTCAACCAATCATATGTTTTTGTTTAGCCCTGTTCCATTCCATCCAAGAGAAATGTCGTTAGCATATTTCACGACATAACTACGTCACCAAGCGCTTGCGCAAGACTTCAACGGCGACTCGCCGACAGAGTATCTGGCCACACTTGGCCGTTTTGTTGCTTTTGTCGCTCATAGTGTGAACATAGCATTAGTTTAGTGTGTTAGCATGCTAACATTTCCTTATTAGAGCAGATGCTGAACTAAAGTATCAGATAAATTAAAATTCCGACCTGATGATGGTCAGATGAGAGGTTTAGCCAAACAAAACATATATCAGTTCAATCTGGGGGGAACATGGATGTCTGTAGCCAACCAATTTAGACTCCAGCTCCTGGCCAAGAAGTAGTCTGGCACATAACCCCCCCCCCATAAAACCACAACTTGTCTTGTTTTTTTAAACTGTGGTTTTTGTACAAATTGAACAAATGTAATGAAATGTGTTCTTTAGAGATGTGTATAAATATACATACATGGAAGCAGGACAACAAGCCTTTAAGTGACATTGCTAGTAATCCTGATTATAATAGCTGTGAAATGAAAAGGCAAAGATGTGATTCGTATTTGTCTCACATGTTCCCCTTGATAGTCAAAGCCGCACTCTGGGTTATGCTACAACTCAGCTGTGCAGAAATGAAAGAGGGGAAGATGAAGTGAGTTCACGCGCCACTGATCATGATCGAGTCACTGCTCCATGTGTCGCCTTTGTCTCAGAAGCGAAAGAACCGGCAGCAACAGTGCAGTAAAGTGGAGGAGCACATGACCAGCAGATGCCACAAACACTGCAACGAGAGCTATAGATGGTAGAACCTACCTCATGAAAGACTCGATAAGTGTTAGAGAAGTCACACAACAAAACCGAAATGTGAGTTCAAGACACTTCACTATGATCATTATGAGACATGAACGAATCAGATTATACATGATGTGGAACATCAGCTGACATTTTGTTATACTTGTCAGCCACAAAGTTTGCAACATTGCTGGAAGAAACAATGTCCCACAAGGTGGCAGCAGAGTAGAGTTCCGTCCAGGGAAGCGTTTCAACACTTTAATGACTTATGCTGCACTCTTGTGCGTGTTGAATTATACGTCACTACAAATTGTGTCAATGTGTGCCAAATGAAGAACAGATGAGTAAAGAATACCTGCAGAGATGTGACGTAATTGGAGACAATTTGTTAATAATGTTACTATTTACTAATGTATTGCACCACATGTATAATAATTATAACAGCACATTTTCATAATTAAGGCTGAGAGACATTTTCAAGTACAGCAGAGCTCTGTGATGTTAATTTCGAGGCAGCCAAAATAAGAACACACAATAATTAGTTTATTATCTTCCAGCCGTTTGGTTCCAGCCAAAAGCACTTGAAAATCCAACGGAGCACATTCAGTGTTTTATTGCTAGTGAGTTTAGCAATGCAGTGCAGCAGTTTAAAGAGCACAAATCATACTCCTACTTTGTTTTCTTTGCACGCCCCCCTGTATTGTAGACTGATGAAACCGAAATGTAACCAATTCGCTTAAGCATTTGCATGCGTTGATGTTTGTCAGAGCGGCTCCGGGCTGTCACAATATACACACGATTATCGCGGGCAAACGATTTCACGGTAACGATATCACCACATCATAGAAAACTAACGCCCGGGGCAAAATATGACATCAGATTTTCACTACATGATCATCATGGCCTCGATATGAATGATTTACGATATTATGGCAATAGTTATATAGAATTTGATCAAATAAATAAAATAATATCAATCAAATTCATCTTTAACTTTGTTTATTGTGCGTTTTGTCTCTTACACTCAAAATACAAGTGTAGGGAGGCGGAGAGTCTGTTCATTACTGTACAAAAGTGGGATTCAAGAGCCTCTGGAATAGGCCTATTTACACTGTCATATGTGTATTGTTACCATGATATCAATATTTCACTTTTTTAAAACATCATGGTTATCGTCAATACCAGAATATTGCGACCCCTTCAAATACAATGACTAAAACTTAAAATATAAAAAATAATATAAATTGGAAATATAAAGATTGTAACGTTTCTGAAGTGTAAAAGAAAAGTCATTACAAGCGAATACATGAATAGTATCATTTTTGTAGTTCCACCGTTTTTGTGTAAGCTAAAGGGACAACTAATGACGACCCCAAACTGGGTCGGTTTATCATGCATATGTTTACATATTATCTACTCAAATCATATTCTGCCTAGTACTTAATGTTTACGACAGTCTTTGAAGGCAGCACGGTCGCCCCTCAATAAATCAGTTCATAATAATGCCATCAGAGAGTGTGTTCACGGTCGGATCCGCTATATTTCCACGTCCCGGGCCATCTGCGGTGAGGTCATCGTGAAGGTGGGCGTCAGTGGGCGGGGCCACCGCCGCTCCGGTTCCGCAGCTGCAGCTTTGCAGGAGAAAGAGTGAAAGTTTAGAGAGAAGGGAAGAAGCAGCTGACTTCAGGTTTTTGTTCTGCAGCCTGTAAAAAAATCGCAGCCCGAGGAGGGACACGGAAAGTAAGTTCAACTAGAGCTAAAACCACGTGAGAGTTACCTCAACAATGTACCACTCAGAGCTTAAAGCCTTTGTTTTTAAAGAATGTCTGATGGTCAGTTATCATGTTGTCCTGCGATGATGCTGCCGTTTGCATCGTGTGTGACTTTTAGTGGTTATATACATCATGCTTTAAAGTTTTGCCCTGTCTTTCTAAAGTCTGTCCTCGGTAGATCTGAGCTAAAATTACAGAAACAGTTTTATTTACGTTTTTACTTTTACATCATTTTAAACATGTGGGTAGTTCACAGTGCATTACGTTTGATCACTACTTACAGTAGCTTTTAGTCAATTAACCAATTAGTCGATTGTCAGAAAATTAATTGGAAGCCATTTTGATGATAAATGTTTAATTCATCATGCAAACACACCAAACATTTGCTGCACTGTCAGTATCTTTAAGGTGAGGATCTGCTGCTGTTCTCTGTGTGGGATCATACATTGAATCCATTTGGGTTTTCAATTGATCCTCAGACAACTTCTGAAGATGTCACCTGAGCCTCCGGAACTTTTAATGAGCTTTTTTTTTATTTCATTCAATTGACTAAAGGATGCAAAGATTAGTCTGAAAAGTAATTAACATAGTCAGCGATAATGAAAATAATCTACATGATTGGAAAGAAAAATAGGCCTTTTTTTCTACATGTATCTACATGCACCTATGAGACAATATATATGAATCAGGCCGTTTTCTTTGTTTCTTTCAAAATGTTTTAAAAAAGGTCTGTCAAACCTTTTTGGTCTACTTAAAATCCCAGCCCTGCTCTTTGTGTCTACTTGCAGTGAAGCGCTTCAGATAGTGCACGAGACGAGCGGTGGGCATTCTTATGAACTGACATTTTGACCTTTTAAATCGTCCCCTCCAGCAGGAGGTGGGACTCATGTTAACTGACTTCCATGGAGGTGAAAGCCGTTTGTGTATACGACCCAAAAGCCATTCTGGCCTTCCTCGCAGCATGATGCCTCTGACATCAAGTCATTTTGAAAGCATTTGTTGCAAAATATCCCCACGAGCACAACTTCTTCGCTCCAAAAAACATCTGGTCAGTGTTTCTTAAGAGAAAGGCAGCAGAGGTTTCAGATTTCCAGGTTCTCTGGTTCAGGGAAGATCTTGAGATTGTGTTTTGTGCTGAATGTGAAAAGGGGAGCCAGAACATCCTGGATACGTTTTCTCTGTTTAGATTAGATGTTGCTAAGCGGCTGCGGCTTTGTCCAATCCTCATGCTTTCTTTATGTCAACTCGTTTCACACAAGAAAAATTATGAAAGGGATCTTTTTTTTTTTTACAATCAGAAAGTTTGGTTCTGTAAGCATCACCTGAATGAACCTCAGTTTATATGTATACTGCCCATGTTTCCTCTAATGAAAATCGCTGTATGGACTGACACATTGTAAGCGGACCCAGAGGCTGTGGGCTCAGTTCCATCTGTTCATTCTGTAATATGTGTGTGTGTGTGTGTGTGTGTGTGTGTGGTGTTTCCAGCTTGTGTAAGCACTGCCACGTTACTATGAGGAAAGTAGAAACCCTGCAGTTGAAGGATCATCTGTTTCCTTGCCAGATGTTTTGACACAAAAGCGCAAGATTTGGAGCTTGTGATGTTAAACATGTAATGGTCGTGGAAACACAGCTGTTGATGAGTCTGTGGATGGTTTCAGTTGTGTTCTGAGTCACGTTTTGTCCGACCATGGGCTCGTGGTTGTGTCAGTCCGGCTTTGAATTGTGATTTACTCTTAGACGCGGGGGCCTGTAGCCATAAATCATGTGTTTTTCTGTGGGAGTTTGGCATTACGTCACCCTGCAGCTCTGTTTCAGGCTTGAGTCCAGCTATTCTTGGACTCATTTTCTGAAGTTATCGCAGAGACAACTAATGAATGATTAGCTCTTGAGACACATTCATTCAGACAGTCATTTGAATAGTTGTGCAGCTTTTTCCACATAGTAGCATTAATATTTAGCCACTTTATTCCATCTGATATATCACAATAGTAATTCAAGCCATAGCAAGCTTTGAAAATGTTCCTATTTGCTGTTGTAAAGACGAAGGTGTCCTCTGTCATGTGATACATCTTGTGCTGCATAGGGACGTAATACCTTTAGAATTTTTATGTTTTTTGAAAAAGTATTAAAAAAGAATACCGTTCATTTGTGGACAGTGCCCTTAATTGACTGCAAAATAAGTCATCTTATTTATTCAGTCTCCAAAACAATAATACAAGTAAAGATAATTACTTTAAAGCTGCTATAAACAGACTTTTTCACCACGTGGTGGCAGTGGCTTCAGCTAAAAATGCAACATTGACATATCATCGCCTTGTGAAGCTGTCCAAACTACTGGATTTTTACACAACTAGCAGAGCAACATTAGCAAGTTGGAGTTGTTTAATTAACTTCATATATTCACTCTCCTTTTAGCTCTGTGGTCTCCACCAACTTCTACAGGAAATATCTTGATTTTGAGATTCTAGTTAGGAGCTAGTTAACCCTCTTAACCCAGTGTGCCACGGCCGCCCCTATGCTAGTTGCTAACTTCGTCGTCTGTTTGGCGCAAGGCGAGAAGCATACAGTAGGTTTATCAGAGCCTTTTCATTAAAAACAGCTGCCTGCGGAGAGAAGGAACCAAAAAAACATTTACAGGCCAAAACCAAAGCAATGAGCTGATAGACGCTAAAACGGGAACAGCAAAGTCAGGTGATGATTCTCTAAGGGGGGTTGTTGCTACAAGTGACCTCTTTCATACTACACATCGACATTTAATCTGTTGTCAGTATGAAAACATGGATCAGTGCAGCTTTAATATTCCAAGTGGAACAACAACATGGCGAGATGTCCCTTCCCATACTTATTCTTCAGTCTGATTCCTCTCTAACAAACTATTGTGAAGAACCATCTGAATTTAATGAATGCTTCTCTCTTTTCGTCAGTTTCGGTCATAATGCCGACCACCCGGTGTCCGCCCCGCTGCACTGTCGTTCTGTTAGTGCTACTACAGCTGTCTCTCGCCCAGTACGAACACCTCGGTTACCCGCCGGGCTTCCCTGACCCGGAACAGGAGCAATACAGCGCCCCCCAGCTGACGCCGGACACGCCCAGGATCCAGCTCCGCTTGGCGGGGGACAAGAGGAAACACAACGAGGGTCGCGTGGAGGTTTTCTACAACGCCGAATGGGGCACTGTCTGTGATGACGACTTCACTATCCACGCCGCTCAGGTGGTGTGCAGGGAGCTGGGCTACCTGGAAGCCACCTCATGGTCACCATCTTCAAAATATGGGAAAGGACAAGGTAGGTAAAGGAACGCACTGTTTTGTCAATGTTTGTCCTCTTGTCGGGTTGGAAACATTCAGTATGCAACATGTTCTACCTCCACAATCTTCAAACTCGGCAGCTTGGTCAGTGACTCTACGCTTCAAACTATGACGCTCCACGTACCCGTCTACCGTCAGGTTTGTTTGTGTCAATTTCCCCTCTTTAGATGCATGCACTGTTTTTCTAAATACAACTTGGTTAGGTTCATGAAAAGATAGTAGTTTGGGTTCAAATATGTTTGTTACGTAGGTAAGTAGGCTATGTTGCGTAAGCTCTGTTACCTAAACAACATAATAAAGTTCTGTAATGTGCGTAACTTTAAATATGTCAATGTTGACTTTAAGTTTCACACGGGACACAGACACCTGTCTCCCGGGTTAAAGTCTGCTTGTGTTGTATCTTTTGTAAGCGACGTGATAACGTCACGTATCGTCAACTTAAAATAAGTCCATATTGACTTTTTGGTTTCACTTGACTTCCTGCTTTTCTCCCGCCATGACACTGGCCTCGTAGAGCATCATAGTTTGATGCGTAACCTCTGACCAAGCTGCCCTATGTGAGGGGAGTGGACTGCAACATGTTACGTTCTCTCACAAATATCAATACAAATGGATACCATTACATTTTGAATACAAGGCCAACACTGACTGAACATGCAGTATATTGAAGGAACCCATATGCATCATCTTTCAATTTAGGACTCATTTGTACTGCTATGCTGCTTCACAGTAAATGCCTCACCACTTTTGGAGAAACCAGGTTTGCCTTCAAAAGAAATCCATTTCTCCATCGTTTCCACTACCAAAGGGATGAAATTCCTCCCCATGAAAGCACCGACGGATTTCTCTTTTGTCTCTTCAGGACCCATCTGGTTCGACAATCTCCACTGCACAGGCAAAGAAAAGACCTTGGCGCTGTGTCCCTCCAATGGAATCGGCGTTTCAGACTGCAAACACAGTGAAGACGCGGGCGTGGTGTGCAGCGACAAGAGAATCCCGGGCTTTAAATTTGTCAACACCCTCCCCAACCATGTCGAGGTAAACTCACCTCACTCACTCCATCAATCACTTCTTTCGCTTTGAGGCTTTGTGAACCTTTTGTAAACTTCTGTTGCTTTTCATTTACATTTACAGTCTGCCCAAAGGACATGTGTTTGCTGACACCTTAAGCTTTATTTATGTGGAATGTAAATCATACATTCCATATGTTACAATATATACAAACACCTGAAGTCTCATAAACCCTGTTCATACTTGGAATGCGCAACATAACTGCCTTCTTCTATCTGTTTTGGTAATGGTGTTTTGGTATTCAGAGGGAGTCTGTTACTGTACATAAATCGTAGTTATGGCTGTATTCAGGCAGGGCCGTTAGGGAAGAAGTCACAATGCTCATTATATATTGAGCACCTGGTGTACAACAGGGAGCAGTGGCACAGCTGGAGAGCACCATTTTACCGCACTATTTATCAAAAGGTTTTCTCTCACAGGCTGTTATCAGTGATGGATTTACGAACTTATTTTGCTGTTGAAGCCCAAATGAATGAACATTTACTGCATTCATCATGCATCTCATCATCTTTATAATGGTGCTCTCCGTGTCATATTGGTTGTGACAGACAGATTAAAACAGAATGAACGAAAGGAAAAGGCTGGGATGTCCTCACCTTTAGAGCCTGGTATAGGTCACGTTCCAAAACCGCTGGATTACGTTTCCCACGATACAACTTAACAGGGACGTTTCTAGCGTGGTAAACCAGATCCCCAGTTTGTAACACTTCCTATGACAATCCCTAGACTCAAGATGACCCTGATGACATCACTCAAGTTTTTCTTTCAGACCTGACAAATGTCCTCCAGAGTTTTCAGTATATACAATACAACGGTATACAATTGTTACGACAGGATCAGTTGCACTTCTAAACCAACTTTAAGTAATACATCTTAGCTAGGTGTTGGCTGGAAACGGCTCCGTACACTTAAAGCCAATCACCCAAAGTGACTCTGGTTTAATAACCTTTCTGAATAGCCTGCAGTGAAAGTGTGTCAGCGAAAGTGAAGTTAAACTGGTAATTGTTAGATGTTGCACTCATAACTGTCAGAGTCGTCCGTCCCTTCCAAAGGCTCTGCTGAGCATCGCTCTCCAGGCCGGCCGATAAGCTCCGACCTAATTGCACCAAACGCTATCGCTCTGCTCGCTGTGCAGGCCTCATGGATCCACATTCCAACGTTATGAGCAAACTGCAAACCAGAGCTAACTCTCTCTCTCTCTGACCTACTCCTCTGCTTCTTTAAAAACTAATAAAGCATTTGTCATAAGGCACTCAAAACATGCGCCGACATCTCAGCAGAGCTTTTTTTTTTTTTTTTTTTTTTTTTTAAATCAACTGTCCGGATTTAGACGTTGTTCTGGTTGGCTTGAATTGAAAAACTAGCAATTGAGTCCCAGAGCTTGTCAGCTATAATCGTTCACAATAACAAGGTTTCAAATGACAATGAGAAAACAATGTGGGTTGCTCATAGTGACATCACAATGAATCTGCAGCGTCGCTCTACTTCACAGAGATTTATAGTGAGTTTAAGCTCGTTGCTCGTTGTTGTCTGGCACACGACTGGCCGTCGAGATTCTGCTGCTGTCGTCGCTGACGTCCTGGCTTTGTTGAGTCAGATATGGTGGAAACAAGCTGTCTGAGAGCACCCAGAGCTCTACCTCATATTTGTACAGGCCCCAAAATGTACCATCATCTGTGGTTCGCCATACGTGTATCTATGGTATGAAGAATAACGTCGCTGCAGTACTCATGGCTATTCCGAGTGCTGATTGAGCAGACACAACGTTAGCGAAGCCTTGCAGTAATCATCCAAACTCCATTCCAAAAACAAGCATTTTAAAAGTTGTTTGCTTGTTGTCTTGCAGCCGGAACTATCAAAGATTCAGACTTTTTTACAAATCAGCATTATTATGTAGTTATTTCGGCATCCTTTTTATCCATTTTTTTGCAAGTCTATTTTAGATTTAAAATTTCAAATGACAGCAAATGCCAATTCAACCCCTGCCTGTAAATGATGTGTAAAATCAGTGGAGCCCCCCTCTAAAGCTGCATTGTGGGAGGGGATACCTCCAGCCGGCTTCCTGCACACAGGTTTACAGAGACAAATGGTAAAGATTATGATTCTCCAGCGAGCACGACTGGAGAGGTCTAGACGTCTAGAGTCGAGCGAGGATAGTAGCTGAAAAAAAACATTTTCCATTCACTGAGAGAAGTCACGTAGGGCTCTGAGCATGTAAAACACAGCCAGCCGGGCCTTACCAAATGAAAGTGGTAGTGACTCACCCCCACTCATTGACGACATGTTGCGGTACGGCATGATTAGGACTTTCAGTGTGGTTAGGAGCCTGCATAGAGGCACCGCTGCCCTCTCAGGTGATGGCGACCTCAGTACAACAGCCAGCCAGTCCACCACAGAGGAAATACCCGGAGGGTGAGCTAAGAGGGAGGTGAAACATGAACCTCTTGCACGCACGTGTTGCTGACCTTTGACATGTGTGTTCAGATTCCTCGCTATGACTGCTTTGTCTTCTCACATTGTTGAAATGTGTTTGTTTTTTTACCGACTTGTAAACTTCCGGGAAACAAACATCTCGTTCACATGAATTCGTTCGGTTGAGGTCAGAGGGGTTCATGTGTTTTGCATGGACTCCAGCGACTGCATATTTAGCATTGTGTCTCAGTCGGCTGCACAGCAAACAGCGTTCAGTGCTGCATCTCTGGAATATTTATAGTCACATCTCTCCGCTGTTTATTTGTGTGTTCCTGTAAGGCCTCGAGGAAGTCTGCCGCTTCGCCTCAACATTTCGGTTTACGCAGAAAAAAAAAACAGAGGTCCGACCTGTGATCGTGCACATGCATTACATTCCACTTCAAACCAATTTCAACATGAAGAAACTCCAGGGCTTGTGAAATGTGATGTTTGGCAGTACCCCGGTCCTCGCTGGTCCCGCAGGCCGCCGCATTTATCCAAATTATATGAAAAGTGATGCAGTCAGATTTCTCAACCTGATTTATTCAAGTCCACTACTCAGAAAGGGACAAAAACAGCAGTTAGAAATGTCTGAGGAGCGGCCTGTGAAAGAGGAAGATTCTTCGTCATTTGACTTAATGTGGAAATGTTAACTGGTGTGGAGACTGACTGCACAAGGGAGCATTATAGAACTGTCTGTCGGCCGTGGAGAAAGGCTGGAGAGTTGTAATTAGGGCTGAGTATTGTAATCTTTGTAGCTTTTTTTTGGTGCAAACGTCCTCAATTATAAATCATCAAAAGCTTTTGAAAATGGGACATAATGTTGGACTCTCACACAGTCTTCTCACTTTATAAAGACATCTGCACTGTGAAATACTGTTTATTAGTAACTTTCACACATTAGTTTGACTTTCACTGGGGAATGTGTCCCTTTTCAAACTTCTACTTTTTTAACAGTCTCCTCTTATTGTCCAGCTGACATAATTATTCATCAACTGTTTTTATAATCAAATAATCTTTAGCAAACGAGCGTTACCTGGCTCTGGCGTCCCATCGGCATCGATATTCTTGTCTTCGTCTTATATCATAATGAACTGAATATCTTTATGTTTTTTTATTGGACAAAACAAATCATTTTTGATGACTTCACCTTGGGCTGTAGGACCTTGAGTAGCATAGCATCATTAACATTTTTCCACTTTGATCAAAAAGATCGAGAAAGAAATTGCAGGATTATTTCAAAAGGAAAACAATTGTCAATAGTTACAGCCTTTCATATGAGAGTAACCTTCAGTTATTACTGTGCACTAATATATTACAGCCATATTATTAGAGCTAAAGCTGCTTATTTCATTTTGTATGCGTCCCTCGCAAGGCGTAAGATAATGCGTTCGGTTGTGTGTGTGTCATTTATGAATATGCGAAAGACCTCTCTAGGTTGCATTGATTCACAATTTGTAAAAGACCAATTTTATTGTTTTATACCGTCATCGACTGCGGACGCAAGTGATCAACAACTGCTTCACTAGCAAAAGGCATTTCCTAAAAACATGACCTGCCTAGTCTGTTGCAGGCCACATTTTCTGCCTTTGTAGTGGTTCAAAAACTGACATTGATGGAAAAGTTTGGTCTCATTTTGAACCCGGACCACCAGATTAATTCCATACCCGATATGTTATGATCCACTTAAGTTATAGGCCTGAAATAAGATGATTAAATCCCCATTATTGTTGTCTTGGCTGCCAAGAGTAGCGACTTGGTGAGATTCAAGTCTTTTGTAAGGGAGAGACTCACCTGGCTGAGATCTGCACTTTTTGATTTTTATATTGTTATTTGTGGCCAGAGTTGTAAATACAATGTTATTTAATTATCCTTTTTATTAATGTATTTCCTTCATTTCTGGGTCATTGCATCAATACTGCAAACATTTCGTCCACACTTGTAAGATGGCACAAAGGCCGGTTCATTACAATGAGTCATTTGCGAGGTTGATACATAGATACATAGAGTCCCCACTACACTAGATCCGTAACTCTCCTCTCTTTTTGCATTTTTCATCTTCACTTTTTTTCTCCTTTTCTTCTCTCATGCTCCCTCCTTCCTCTCTCTGCTGCTCGCCCTCTCATAAGTAGATTACAAGCAGCCATGAAGTCACCCCAAGCAGAGTTTACAGCTCCCATTTTCCCCTCTTTAGTCATTTTTTTCCCTCCCAGGCCTTACGGTCAAATCTTCCACTGTCCTCCCTGTAAATCTCCAACGATGTTGCGGTAGGGCGCCGTAAATTGCCTTGTCAGCACATTCACGCTATGAACGTGGATTAATACACGTCTTCCCTTTGTGTCACAACTTTACAATGGTTTTAACTGTTTAATTGTTTCGCACATAGCTGTTAGATGCTTCTGCAGCTATGTAAAAGCTTTCGCCCCCAGGCATCACATTCCCACAGTGCAACGCGGGCGGATGTTTAGCCTCTGGAGACTCTAAAATGAAGTGCTCCGTCTGACTTTAGTGTGAGTGGAGGCAGAGTAATTGCTTTCACAGACAATGTGATTATTTTATGTTTAAGAACGTCATAGGAAGTATGCCTTTAATTATGTTAATGTTAATGTTTTTCTAGCCATGTGCAGAAGGGATTCGTCTCATTTAATCGGCCGTGTTGTTGAAGCTATGTCGTCTGCTAGTTCTTTCTTTGGCACTTCTCCACAGCTGTTCCTTTCTTCTCTCTGTCACAATGTGTAACATGTGTCACATGTGCTGACAGAAAATAACACTTGTTATCTGGCCAGTTTTTACGGTTCAACTCAATTTTAAAACTAAGCATCGAAGTTTCATTCTTGACCTTAGAAATAGGATTTTGACAAAACAATCCCAATTCAAGGACAACTCACAAGCTTTTTGTGGAGCTTTCAAACATCACATGGTCATTATAATGACCAGACCAACCAGAGAACTTTGTGTTGTATAGTTATGCGCTATGTGCAAAAAGCTAGTAAGTGGACATTGAGATAGGTTTTTAGCTGCTAGTGAGGCTCTAGTAGTGGTAATGTCAGTTGGTCCATACTTAAATATTTCATTAACTTTTGAATTCATTGCATAGATTGTTTTGTACAGACAGTCATGTTCCTAAGGACTTGACTTTTCCTCTTTTGCCAGCATGAAATTGACATTTGTAAGTTTGACTGTAATGTTTCGTCGACCGTTGAATGGATTGCCATGACATTTGGAAAAGACATGTATGTGCCCCTGTTTTAATTTTTCCACTTTTCATTTTGCGTAATTGTTTTGCGTAAGACTTAGATTTGTCCAATACCCTGGTTTACAACAAAACTGCTAATTAGCAAGTGTTAGCATGCTAACAAGCTAAAACTAACAGTGTGAACGTCATGTTGTTGTTGTAAGTGGGAGCATGTTAGCTTGCTGATGTTAGCATTTAGCTCAAAGCACCGCTGTGGCCAAGTACAGCCAATAAAATCTGCTATATGGACACTCTAATACGATCTATATGTGTTTGGGAAATGTCAGGAATTACATTTGAAAGTACAAATACAACCAAGTGCTCTTAATGTATGCAGTTTTCTTTAGCAAGGGGAACCCTGTTCTTATACCTCAGCGCCAACTGTGTGTGCACAAGGGTTTTGTGTTTCGGCTCTGTATGGACCAACTGAAAACCAAATTACCAATGAGTCTAAACTGCTGTTGTGTATTTAGTAGGTTTGTCACCCTGTCATCTTTGTCGGCTCTAATAATGATTTACTTTGTCAACAGACAAAAGTGCTAAGAATGTTTACTTTGAAATACAGACTGAGACTAGCAGTACCGCCAGCCAGATCCCTGAAATCACTCCCAAGTGTGTCTTTGAAAGTTTTTTTGTCACTTCAGCTTCAATGCCACATGAAAGTAGTTTATTTCCATTCAATCATTGTCCTTTTAATTTACGCCCCGGTTCAGGGTTTTTAATGACTTTGTGAAACATCTGCTTTCAGTTTGTTGACAAAAGCTCTTTTAATGGATTTTAAAGGAGGAACTGCACACTACGGACATCCTGCATTCTCTAAACACTATCTCCGAAAACATGTTATCCACAATTTGCGTTGCAGCTGGTCCGTTTTCCCTTCTTGAAGTCCAGATAGGGACAGCAGACATGCCTAAGAAAGGCTGCGGCTCATTAGAATTCTCAGAAAGAGACGTGCAACTAAATATCACACTGCATGTGAACCCAGCGTCGTGGTATTTTGCTGTGGATGTGAGGTGATTTCTGCTGGCAGAGAGACTTGTTCAGGACCTCTATTGGAACCATATGTTCCATGCACTTTATTTGTTATGGCAAACGCAGTCTCGACTCCACCGTGGACTGTAGAGGAAACGCGTACTATGTAACTAAAAACTATGGCATACTGGGTTTACTCTTCTTCTAGTAGTCACAGATGACTGTGGGCAATATAAAGTAACTGAAACAATAGTCCATAACTATGCAGGGTATTTGGATATTCTTTTTGTGAATTATGTCGTGGTTTGTATCCCAAGTGACTTGTTGGGAGTGAGAAACAAATGACTGGGACTTATTATTATTGTTATTGGGCCTTTGGTCTTTGGCCACCCCCCTTTTTTCAGAGACTTTTAAGTATAATGGAAAAGGGTTTCTTTTAAGGTGTAAAACAAACCCTTTTATAATTCCAACTGAGAGGAAACATGAATAGTCAAAGAAACAATGTGCTGTAGAAGATAATCCACATTGTCAATGGAGACCACGGCGCAGTAACTATCTTCTGTTAAAGAACTACTAACTTCAGCTAACTACAAGCCAATGACGACAGCTCAAGGACTTAGCAAATAGCCAATCAAATTGCTGCGGGGCAACAGGCGTCAGCCCACTTGGTATCAAATATGTATCATCCGTTCTCATTGCCAAAGGCTTTGGGCATGCATATTGTTGTTTTCCCACATTTGGGGCACTTGACATTGTGAGAATGGGCCACACATCCACTAGAGTAATGATAAATAACAGCAGCAACCAAAGATCTTTTTATGTCATGCATTAATCCAGAATTGTATTAATTTCCAAGTAACGCAGTGCTACTGAAACCACACTTTTTCTGCTTCCCTGCAGCAGGTCGGGCTTTGCCCCACTTGCCCCCGACTGACCCGTCGCCTCTAATTACATGACCATGAGTGTAGTGGTGTAATTAGTCTTCCAAATCGAGGAATTTAGGCTTAAAACATTGGTAATAGAAAAATATGTATCACAACCTCGAAGTAGCCTCTGTAAAAAGGAAGCTGAGTTGCATCAGATTGAGGGCCCTTAACACTCCGGTCCAACTCATCCCACTAATGGCTTTTCCATCTCTGCCACTTTTCCTCCTGGACAAGCAAAGACTCAAGAAGGGCCCCCTACCCCGGAGTGTGCCGAAACAAGGCACACGTGTTAGAATTTTTTTCTGCAGTCAAAGGGCCGTTTTTGTCCATGTGATGACTATCTCATCTCTGAAAAGTCAGGGGAGGGAAAGGGACAAGTTGGATCTTGAAATAAATTAGAAAAGTAGCTGTTTTTCAGACTCTTATATAAGTTATGTTATATGCACAGATAATGGTTTGGCATGGATTTTGTTTATCTCACCAAGATTTAGGGTCAATCCGTTTGAGGGAGAGGGTATTTTGTTTCTCTGTTTACAGACATTCAATCTCGATGTTTAAGCACCAGCATGCCCACAGCAATCTGCGTCAGTACCCCATTGTCCTGTTTGGTTGGATCTTCAGTCAGTCTGGATTTCCTTACTGACCCAACTCAAAACGTTCGTCTGCCACTGAGTCATGTACTGTACATCCAGTAAACCTAGACAAGGTCACCATCGCCACATTTCCAGTCATTATCATGTTCCATGATTTCAGCCTCTATCCAGTTTCATACCCTCTGCAGTCTAGACCTCGTTGCCTCTGACCAGAATGATTAATGTGGTTATCTTTGGGAGAAAAAAGTAGAGGGTAGCAAGACTGATGGTTTGTACCTTTCGCTCTGGTGGCCTCTGCCCTTCCCCGGAGGCAAATGCCAATTTAGGAAACCCTACTTTGTCATTATTTGATGTCTAGGTTCTTCTTGGCTGTATATGAGAGGAGTGTTAACTGGCCCGTCTGTTGAGCAAAGCAACGTACTCCCCCCTGCTGCCAGACTGAGCTCCCTCCCCTCTGCCTGCACTGTCACGTAGCACAAGAATGTGGGTTTGGTCTGTTGGAGGGGAAAATGTTTATTTAATCCCTGCAAATAGTCTGAGAGGAAAGGCTCTGAGCTGATTTTTGACGGCCTCACACTGCCTGCGAGCTAACAGGCCACTGACCGAGTCTTGCTTCGATGCTCAGAGGACTATCTTCTACGCTTACACTGATAAACACACACCACTCTTCAAAGTTACAAAGATGGAAAACTGTTGAGTTGATCAATATTCCAATCAAAACATAGACACAAAAATTGCTATATTGTATGCTATATGAGGCCATGGAAATAAGTTATGTAAAATATCTTTAAATATCTAAAAAAATAGGAATGTTGACATTTTCACCCACCAAAAAAGGGTCTGAGGTGGGGAAGCCGTTTTTAGCGTTCAATATCTTCAGATTCTCCCACAGAAACATGAAATTTGCTACAAACACTGAGCTGAAAGATGCTGAAAAGTCCAATAGAACTGAGGGTAACTGCATAGTTGGATATTCTACCAACACGCTTTTTCAAAGATATTTCAAACTGCATGACCACTGATCTTTTACAAATTGTAAACACATCCCTTCTCTCAGGTGTCTTCCCACAAGCCCTAAAAACTGCAGTTATTAAACCACTCCTAAAGGCTAATTTAGACTCCGCAACAATGAAAAATTATAGGCCAATATCAAACCTCCCATTTTTAAGTAAAATAATTGAAAAAGCGTTTTTTCAACAGCTGAACAACTTCTTGGCCGTAAATAAGTGTTTTGATGTCTTCCAGTCAGGCTTTCGACAGCACCACAGTACCGAAACTGCTCTTGTTAAGGTTTTCAACGACATCCACTTAAACACAGACAATGGCAGAATTTCAGTCTTAGTATTACTGGATCTCAGTGCTGCATTCGACACGGTCGACCATGACATACTACTAGAAAGACTAAAACTCTGGGTGGGACTCTCTGGCACAGCACTTAACTGGTTTGAATCCTACTTGAAGGACCGAGAATACTTTGTGTCTGTAGCTAATTACACATCAGAACTGACTAAAATGACATGTGGTGTTCCCCAAGGTTCAATACTGGGGCCTCTTCTACATGCTTCCACTAGCTCAGATTATGGAAAACAACAAAGTGTGTTATCATAAGTATGCAGACGACACACAAATCTACATAACTATATCACCGGGGGACTATAATCCCATACAAGGGCTGGGTAAATGCATTGAACAAATCAACAACTGGATGTGCCAGAACTTTCTTCAATTAAACAAAGAAAAAACAGAAGTAATTGTTTTTGGTACCAAGGACGAACGATTGAAAGTCAGCGCTCAGCTTCAATCACTGATGTTAAAAACCTCAAACCAAGCCAGAAATCTAGGTGTAGTTATGGATTCAGACCTCAACCTGAACAGCCATATCAAGACAATTACAAAATCAGCCTACTATCACCTGAAGAATATATCAAGGATTAGAGGACTTATGTCTCAACAGGATTTGGAAAAACTTGTCCATGCATTTATCTTCAGTAGACTGGACTACTGTAACGGTGTGTTTACAGGTCTCTGTAACAAGTCAATCAGAAAGCTGCAGCTGATTCAGAACGCTGCAGCTCGAGTCCTCACTAAGACCAAGAAAGTGGATCACATCACTCCAGTTCTGAGGTCTTTGCACTGGCTTCCTGTCCAACAAAGAATTGACTTTTAAATCCTGCTGTTGGTTTATAAAGCACTGAATGGTTTAGGGCCAAAATACATCTCTGATCTGCTGCTACCTTATGAACCATCCCGACCCCTTAGGTCGTCTGGGACCGGTCTACTTTCTGTTCCCAGAGTCAGAACTAAACGTGGAGAAGCAGCGTTCAGTTGTTCTGCTCCACATATCTGGAACAAAGTCCCAGAAAGCTGCAGGTCTGCTGAGACCCTCAGCTCCTTTAAATCAAGACTGAAGACTTTTCTGTTTGCTGCCTTTAATTGAACCAGATTCAAGGATATTAATCAATCTCCTGCATTTCTGCATTTTACTACTGTATTTTATTTCTTACACTGCTTTTTAATGTTCAATGAATGTTCTTAATTGTTTTTAAATCTCCTTTTCTTTTGCCTTATGTTTTGATGCTTTTAATGGTTTTATGTGAAGCACTTTGAATTACCTTGTTGTTGAAATGTGCTATACAAATAAACTTGCCTTGCCTTGCCTTGCCATAGTTGGGTTGATAATAAACTCTGGGTACGTCATTACAAGCCACCCGTCACTCATGGGCAACTGGGCTAGTGAAAGTAAAACCTTTAGGGTCACCAACACAAACCAACTGGTGTTCTTGCATAGTAGTATGGGACAGTCCGTTGCCCCTTCTACTCAAGTCTGGGGTTGGTGATGGTGTAGAGGTAGTGCGTTGGAAAGAAAAGTCACTTTAACTGCCTCCTACTGCACGTGTATACTCACAATGCTGAGTTTGTTCATTTTTTCTCTTCCGACTGACGCTTTCCACTTAAACGTGTTGCACATGTTGTAATGGAATACTTTCGGCTTTTAAAGGCAAACACAGTTGCAGGGCAGCTGGTGGGGTGTTAAGCATCAATAAGGTGATTCGCTGTAAAAATGTTTGAGCAATCTGGAGAGGATTTGCAAGCAGCACTCACGGGGCTGAGCGGCTGTGTTTGCAGTGTGGACCTGGGGTTCAGAGTCAGGAAATGCTGTTTCTAGACAGATGTATATCCTGTTTGTATCACATCAGATCACGAAGGTCTGTCTAGCCAGAAAATGAAAACACAAAACACTTGGTGGCTCTTAAATTGACACAAATGAACATGTACAATTCGTCTACTATACAGAAATGGACCAAAACGTGTTTGTTATTGGATTACACAGAAACACATGTACATACTTTGACAAATAACATGTCAGTAAGAACAACAGAAATAATTTGTCGCTAGAAAAAACGTGTTTTATATGTTTATGTCTGTGATTAAAGCAAGTTTCTTGCACATTTTATTTTTGTCCACAGAACCTTGATATTCAAGTGGAGGACGTGCGCATACGAGCCATCCTGTCGTCCTACCGTAAGCGGATCCCTGTGACAGAGGGCTACGTGGAGGTCAAGGATGGCGGTAAATGGAAGCAGATCTGTAACACAGAGTGGACGCAGCATAACGGCAGAGTCATCTGCGGCATTTTTGGCTTCCCCGGGGAGAGGAAGTACAACGCCAGAGTTTACAAGTGAGTACTCCACTACTGTAAGTGTGGCCCTGGGTAACTCAAAGAGCAGAGGAGGATTTAGGGGCAGGGATACTCAACTTTTGAGGACCACTGTTGCAAAGTAACAAGAGACCAGGGGCCAGATAATAAACATTAAAAGGCCCAACTAAATTAAATCTTTTTAATAATAATTTAATTAATAGTAAAACAAAAAATATTTTCATTACCAATTTGGACATTCTGCACCCTATTGCGACCCAGATTTTGCCCGTGGGACGTAGGTTTAGTATCACTGATTTAGCAACACAACATAGGACTTTTGGGTGCATTTGGGGTCGGATGTCTGGGAACCTGGGGTGGGTACCTGCTTTGTACATTTCGCTTAGTTGACAGCCTGTCCTGTAGGGATCAGTCTCCATACCTTCTAGCAGTCCAACGGTGTGATATATTTGTAAAAACTAATGATGAAACATAGTCCAATTGTTGTCATTCAAGAACACTACCACCAGAAGTCATTGTTAAAGGGTTAGAATACATTGAAGTAACTCCAATTTCTACATGTTCCAATGTGTGGATCAAATGTTACATCACAAGCCTTAATACAGCACATTGAAACTCAACCTGACTCTTGCATATCGAACATTAGTGCATTCCCGAAGCCGTGGCGATGTGTGAGCAACTAACGAGGGATCTAAATCTTGCTTACATGAGGAAGCTTGCAGCCAAGCGGCCACAGGTTAATCACGGCTTACCATAAAACATCCAACACTCAAGTTATCCTTGAATTTACTGTCTGCGCCTGGGCTGGAAGTTTCCTCCGCGTTAGGTAACCACAGCAGAGCACAGCGGCTCCCTATCTTCCCATCTACGTGTCGTCCTGATTCGGCTCCTGTGCCGATGCTCCCGTGTGGCTTTATCCAGGGTCACTTTGAGTAAATGATCAGCTTCATGCTTGTTGACATTACCGTTGGCACACGTGTTCACAAAATAGCCTTTTTCCGCACGTCTTTACTACTCAACTATTTTCCTTTTGGTGCAACAACAACAACTGTGGCGCAAATGCAACCCATTGCACCCAGTTACAAGCCCCTCCCCCTTCAACCCGTGTCTTGTGCTCCTCATTGGTTTTAGCTCCCCCGACAGACCCAGATATTTAGCCTGCTAGGTATCAGCGTCTGCAAAGCATCGGCCAGCCTTTTAGTGTGCGATAAAATTCCCAGAAAGACAACCTCCAACACGTTAACATAATGAATCACTACTGGAATTCGTATTCATTTGATTGCTGAATTTCAAGTTGTAATCCCTTGCACAACGCATTACTGAAAATTAGATACCGCTGTTTTACCCTTGTACTTAATATGGGTAAAGCTCCAAAACACTGCTACACTTCCCATATGCAATGGTATGGAGTCATTTGACAAACCTTACCCTGCCTGGTAAATGTTCCTATCTTTCACAATCCATGCCGAGACTTTCTGTTATAGATTTTCAGTCTCAAGCCCCAAGCCGAGCTGACTCAGGTGGTGTCACTCAAACTCTTTCAGAGCCACAGAAGTCATTAAACAACCGTTTTCATGGTTGAGTAAACTTTACAAATATATTGATATTTAATATCAATAGAGTTCTTCTGCATTTAAAGGCCCACGTTGTTGTGCATTACCATTAATTGCAGCTATAAAGTTAGTTAAATGTATTAAAGTTTTGAAAAACTTTGACTATGAATGTGGAAAAATATTTTAAGCTTGGTTAGAGATTTTGGTGAGAAGTCAACTTTCACAGCCTCAGGACCAAAAGTTTATTCAATCATGGCTCAATTTGAACAGCACTGATATGCATCACAGCTGTGGTTAAATTGCATTGGAGAGCATTAGTTTTGGATAGCTTCCAGTCTGTAGCTTCCCTCTCGCCAGCTCCCAAATGAAAAACAAATGCAGCTCGGCCTATTTTAATAAAAGAATGTTCACGTACACCTCAGACATACGATACAAGGATAGGATGTGCCGCTCTGCCAATGATGCTCATTAAATACATCATTTGGGCTCACTAATAAGTGGGGAGGAAGAGATTAGCACCCCACCAGGCCTGAAAGAGTGTCATTAACCCCAGTTTGTTCAAGTTCATATGGAAGAATGTGAACTCTCCAGCTGTTAGCTAACCTTTCACTTTTGGTGTTAATTATACAATGTGCTAATAGCATTGCCCTTGTCTAGTTTTGTGGCGTCAAGAGAAAGCATTGTGACGAGTTTCATAATTTAACTAATCTTGATCAATGTTCCGAACAGTAGATCTAGAATTTCAACTGCAGGTGAAAAGAGTGCCGACATAAAACATCATGTGTATTTTGTCACTTGGTCGCAGAACTGCATGAATAGGTAAACATCACACACTTCATTGACAAGGTACCTTACGAATCACTATGCTAACGTGTTAGCAAAACAGTTGATTATTTATATCTCCACCAACTCCTCAGGGTAATATCTGGCTCTTAAGCAATGCTGTCCTTTGTTCACAAGCTAGCAGCTAGCTTGTGAATCAGCTTTTTTTTGCCAAAGGAGCTGCCTGCTGCAGCTGAAAGCGAGGATGAGTTGAACTTCACTCAACCTATCATTAAAGTTCTGGCATTTTTGCTAATAAAATGTATTATTATTAATATTATCATAAAGTTGCAAGCTGTGAAACCAAAAAAATGATCTGAAAGACTCAGAGTCTAGTGATAATTTTTCCGTGGATTTATTACTACTAGCAACATCTCACACATTACATATGGTCATTTAGCATATGAAAAATATTGTGCAGCTTTAAGTTCTAGCTGTTTCTAATAGTAGTTGTCTCATTCAAATATAAATACCTATTTATGTGTTTGATATACCCAGTTGAAAATAAAAACCGCTGAAAGATTTGTTTAACCTCCTTTCCTTCTCCTCCGTCTGTCCAGGATGTTTGCTCGCCGGAGAAAGCCCACGTACTGGGACTACGCTGTGAACTGCACTGGCAATGAAGCCCATTTGTCCAGCTGTAAACTGGGCCAGGTTACATCAATGAAGTCCAATGAGACCTGTCCTGGAGGGTTGCCTGTGGTGGTGAGCTGCGTGCCCGGCAGAGACTTTGCCCCGACGCCCATGACGGGATTCAGGAAGGCCTTCAGACAAGAGGTAAGGTCTATTCTTATGTTCATCTAAAATACCACGCTATTGAGATGTTGTTGTTTTCCACAAGCAAGTCCACAGTCTTAAAGATCTACTTGTTTTTCCAGTTCTTGCTCAGACATAAAAAATATTTGAACTTTCAGTACACTCATTACTGTCAGTGGCAAATGAAATGTGTGATGTCTATGGATGGTGTCAACAAACTGAAGTGGTAAACAAAGCTGTTTTTAGAAATAGCTGCACTGGTTCAGCTCAGTTCACTGACTATGTAAAGGCCAACGCTGGCCTTTGCTATTCCCGGTCACTTCGTGTGCTGCAGCTGGAGCTGATGTGGACACTTCGTTCCCATCAAAATGAATCATCGTCATCTTGGGGTTTCAAAGATGACACGATGTAGTGAAATTCTTGGCACAGGGCAAGGAAAAACATGTTTCTCCAGAAAGCAACGCCAGTGTGAGCTAACTTTTACTCTTCTCAAATGTCAATGAGCATGAAACTAGGGTCCGGAGTCAGAAAAGCTGCATCATTACTGCAGGTTTACACTTAAAAAGCTGCACACAGTTTTGATTTCCTCACCAAAATGAATTCACATTTGGAACTATCGCAAACATGCTACAGTTATTTGTATAGGTGCTGTGCCAGTTGCCAGTGTCTGCTATTTTTACGTTTAAATAAATACACTATGTGGCCAGGACACACACTTTTGTGCACTGAGTTTATTAGAGACACGGCTTTTCAGTCGGATGCCTTTGTCAGACATCATCTTATGATAATGTTTTCAGCCTTTCTTCCTCATAATTTAATTTGCAGCTGTTCATCACGTGTGCATTAGGTAACAGTTTGGTCTCGGGAGGTTGATGATGGTCAAGAAAACCTCATTACAAGAGAAGAGGAAGTTTGATATTTGAAACAAATATTGTGCTTCCGACTTTTTGGCAGCACTTTTGGTCATTCTTTTTAACTGCCGCAACATGACAATAGCCCCAGAAAGTTTGGAACCCCATCACACTTGAGTGGACTGATGTCTGTGCCATCATGACATGAAACACAAACCCAAAGCTGTATAGTTTTTGATTTTGTCGTACAGAAACTTTTCATTCGCACATACCGTTAGTAAGTCTTCACTTGACAGGTGCTGTTGTCTTCCTGATTCTGACCTTTGACCTTCCCAGTGGGTAAAAGAGGGATTTCTTTCTTACTCATGCCCTTTGCAGATTAAAAATAGGCTTCATTTTTTCTTAAGGTTTCAGTGGATGTAAAACTCACTTCGTCTATAAACAATCGCAGCAACTTTCAAATAAGAACCTTCTAAGCTGACAGGATTTCTGTGTGTGTGACTCCATCCACATTCCAATGTGAGGCTTGAGCTTGCCTGCTCTCTGTCACGTTCCACAGCTGAGTGCCGGACTGGGAGCGGCGTGCCTGATGTCACATCCCAAGTCTTCCAACACAGTCAACAAGTCTGCTAAACCATTCTAAAACCAGATATTTACCTAACAGGACTTCTCCAACGCGCAACAATTGTACAACTGAAAGCAAGGAAATACCCCGGCCTCAATGATGACATCGATTCTTTTGTGAAATATTGCTTCAGGAATCATATAAAAAATATGTATTTTAACAAATAGAACTATTTTAGTCGATATGTGTTTGAAGTCATAAACGGAAACATAAATCAAACATCACTTCAGGAATGAAATAAAAACTGTATTCTAATATGTGAAATGATTGAAGGTTCAGGTGATTTTGTAGCTGGAATGTGTTAGTAGGCATGAGATGTGGACCAGGCTATATTAAGTCACTTTGTATCATATCTATTTTCCTTTTAATCATTCCCTCATCTCCTGTTTCTTAGTTCTTCTTAATTCTTACATTACATTTACTTTGCTGAGTCTTGCACAACCAGAAGACCTGAGGTCCTGGTACACCTATTGGGCCTGTTGGTGCTCAGCATCTCACTTTATGGATTGGGTTGGGAATTGATATGGTTTTATTGATACCTATGCCATTATCGACTCTGCGATCAATTTTCTGTGTGGAAAACAATTCCGATGGATCAGAGAATGTGGAACTGGTTCCCATCCCTACTGAGATAGGTGGAAGACTTAATTAGAAGGATTTTGATTTCAATCCTAAACAAGAATCCTAAACAGAAAGCCAGAGATTTAGCAAAGCCAGCAACAGGGAACTCTGCAGAGTTAAGACTCTGGTTTAAACAGGAATATAGCACCTTACAACAGTCAGGACGAGAGGAGACGCGAAGATGGACGATTTGTTCAAAATGGACTTAATAACTTCAGGACTTGAGCTGGTTGCCAAGGAAATGCTAAATATGTGAAACTATTGTTAATAGAAGTAATAAAGTAGTGAAAGATGCCCATTACAACGGTGATTTGTCTTCCTTGTTTTGTCCAACTATCCAAAACAATATGTTACATTCAATATCACAATGATTGTTTTATAAAAGCCAGACTAACATCAAATTTGAAAAGTTGGAATCAGACATAGTTGGACATTTTTGGTCAAAACATGACAATTGATATTTATTGGATTAATGTAGCACATTTAAGGGTGATGAATTCTTTACAATCATTTTATTGTTAATGCCAGTAGGTGGAGGATTTTATCACAGAGCGCACACATTAAGACGTCTGGGCTTTACTTTGTGAATACCGATAATGTGTCAGATTAAACTGGGACTAATGTGTTTACTTGTAAAACTAAACACTTCCAGTTTCTCTAAACAGATAATGGGAGAACCGCATTTATAGCACGTTCTATAAACATGAAGCCACCCAGTCTGCTGCCTCAGCAAGTTGAGGTTCCAAGCTTCCACTTGAGGCTGTTCTTTTTGAAAGAACCAGAATAAAAAAACATATATGTGGTTTTAGAATTTGAACATTTCAGCTTTTACAGTGATGTCTGTGTTTTCCCTCTTCAGCAACCGCTGGTTCGTCTTCGTGGTGGGGCCATCGTAGGCGAGGGTCGAGTGGAGGTGTTGAAAAATGGAGAGTGGGGCACCATATGTGATGATAACTGGAACTTGCAGTCTGCCACCGTGGTGTGTCGAGAGCTGGGCTTCGGTACCGCCATAGAGTCTCTGTCCGGAGGTCGCCTCGGACAAGGTATACCGCTTTTACATTCTTACTGTTATTTGTGCTGAAAAAGTTCATAAAAAGACTGATTTTCCAGCCTCTCCTTGCTGCACATTCAGATTTACGGGGCAAAACATAAGGAAAGGAGAAAGGGCTTTTTGACTGAAACTACAGCATTAAAATATGCCTAATGTAAGCTAGACTGCTGCGTAAAGGGAAAAGCATAAAAAAGTAGATTGTGAGCAGCAACAGCCTGGAATAAGTACACGGTCGCCCTAAACCATCCCATGCCAACGAGCTCAGAATGACTGTCTTTATTGTTGGAACAACCGTGCACGTATATTTCCTACATGGCACGGAATGGAAGGTTATGACTGTGTGGCAAAACCCACATATCCCAAACATTTCAGGCATGTAATTCTATCCTTTAAGCCAGGGGTGTCAAACTCAAGGCCCGCGGGCCGAATCCGGCCCGCCACGTCATTTTATGGGGGAAAAAAGTGTCCCGGGAGTTACTGTGTCAGACCGGCCCACTCAATACACGGCGCGTTGCCCACTCAATGCATCGCACGTATCGACCAGTCAGTGGCCTACTTGGAAAAATACCCATACACTTAACATTATTTTGTATGATTACAAAGAAATTACATCATATGTTTGTTTTTTTAATAACATTTGGATCCACCAATTTGCCTGGATGGACACCTGGAATAAAATGATACTGGCTATTGTCAGATTTACAAATATATTAACCTAATATAGAGCAGCTTAAATCATCATTCAATTGGCAGCTTGCACATTGACTACTGGTTGTTTTTCATATTTCATATATGCTGCCGGCTCGCGCTCAAAACGGCTTCGTCTGCGAGCGAGTGACGCAAGTGTTGAGTAGGCTAGAGTGATTAACATTTAATAACACCTAAAACAAAGTTAGATTGATGGAAGAGATTAGATGAGTAAAGAAGATGGAAACCATGAGTGTGAATACAGATCGCGAGGATTAGTATACATCTCAGTCAGTGATTATTGACTTTAGGTATTAGAGTCAATTTAACGTGTTCTGTGAAGCATAGAATATAGTCGTGGCCGGCGATGTCAGAGGAGAGGGCTGGTTGGTGATGGACGTGGGCCGGTATTGGACCAGCCCAACCCCGTCGGCCTACCGGGGATTTCCCCGGTATCCCCGATGGCCAGTACGCCCCTGCCGCGAATCCGCCAGCAAAAAAAAAAAAAGTAAAAAAAAATAAATAAATTTAAAGTTAGATTTGATAATAAAAATATCCCCCTAGTCGAAATTATGAGATATAAAGTCGAAGTTATGAGATAGAAAGTCATAATTATGAGATACTTAAACACAGCAGTCATAGAAGCAGCTCTTTGGCTAGTTACTGTTACTTGTGAGTACATTGAAGACTACTTTAAACGTGTCTTTACAACACATGAAATACTTCACGTGGGATTGTGCAAACGCACCCTTGAAAGGATTTTAAGCTTTGAACAAAGTTATTGTAATAACTTGTTTGATATTTGTCTTTGCTATTTTCTTTAAATGTTTGATAGAGTAATGTGGGTTTATTAACCCTAAATTAAAAAGATTTAAGTTATAATAACAGAAATGTGCTTAAATATATTTTTACATTCATATAACTGCATGTACAATATTTTTACACTTGAATAAACAATAATCAAATGCAGAGACAGCTATTTACCAATATGTTAGGAGTAGTTACATTTACACAGTCTTACATTTACAACCGGCCCTTTGAGGGCGACCGTGATGCTGATGTGGCCCAGAGTGAACATGAGTTTGACACCCCTGCTTTAAGCGATCCTCCTCCTATCACCCCTGCATGCTGCTGAGCAGAGTATCATGAACTCACAGACCTGATGGAGAAAGTGATTAGTTACATTGAGCAGGTCTGTGAGGACGAGAATCCGTCTCTGAGCTGCTATGAACTCAGATATCTTTCTGGAAGGATATATTGAGATTCCCGTGTATTCAACTTGGAATTAACTCGGCGAGGAAAATAAGTGATAAGGCAAGCCTATAGCTCAGCTGGACTGTGAACAGACCCTATGGAGAACAGTGTCTGTACCAGAACTTAAACCTCTAACTCATTACTTAAAAATGTCTCTGTCCATACACTGAATAAGGTTTTTTACAGCTTTGTTTTGGTCCAACTCCTGAGGGAAATGTCTGGCTCTTTAGCTGCTAATTGCTCCACTGTGTTCACAACTTAGTCGCTAACTGCGTCCGTCTACTGTCTGGTGCTGAGCATTTAGTGTATAATAGTTTTACCCCAAAACAGCCTCTGTTCTTTTCTGGAAAGAAGTGAGAGTGAACCAATACTGTAACGTTGTGGGCCAGAAAACCAAAACAATGTGCTGAAAGCATCCAAAATGCTCCTTACAGCTGACTGCAGATTCAGGTGATAATTATTTGTGCCTTTGTCGTTTTTTATGGTTCAAATGAGCATTCTATCATCTGCTGCGCGCCATCCGGTCTGTTTAGAACACTGACTAGCTATATAAGTTAATAAGTTAAGTATATAAGTTAATTAACATTTTGGTTGCCTAAAAAAATGTAAAATGTAATGCCAAACTCAATGCTTCAGAACGATATTCCACAAACCAATGGGCAACGCCATGGTGGTTATGGTTATTATAGAAATATTGATTAGAGCAGCTTTAAAGTTATAAAACGTCTGGTTGTTGCAGCAGGAGAAGATAATTCAATGAAACAAAACAGCTAGTTTGGGTTTTATTTGTACAGGTGTGTCTGAGCTGCCTCCACCCAAATACAAATTTTTGAAAGTCAAATAAATGCTTATAATGAAATAATGTTTTTGCAGCTTTAGCGCTACATTGTAAGCTAACAGAGACGTATACTGTGACTACATATAGATTCCTCCCTTTTCCACCCTGCTTCAGTATGAAATCTGTGCTTGTAAATACATTAAAAAAGAATAATATGATAAGAAACAGTTTGTGACATTTGTGAGACTGTTTTCTCACATTTTGGGTCTTGTACATTTCAGCAGTGATTAAGTATACCACTCGTGTTTCCTCCCTCCTAATGGAGGCCTTCACTCGAGCGGTCTCACTTTATGGTCTCTTTCCAGACGGCACCTGCAGGGTGCTAACACCGGCTGCATGGAGAGTTTTACAGCAGGTTTGGAAGTTGGGATCAGCACACCCACCTATTCACAATGTGCCACTGACACACTTCTAAATTACACACTCAGCAGATATCCACCCTGTGCTATACAGTGTTTTAAAGCCTTAGCTCACCTGTTACCAGGATATACTATGGAAAAAAAAACATGAAGGTGTTTCCTCTTTCAAAAATGCGGGACAGACACGCAGTACACTCCAGTAACATTAGAAGTGGAAAATGTTGAAACGGAGGGTTCCATTTTCCAAAATCATTTTCCATCATGATTTCTCATCAGTGGCTCTCCTTCCATGGAGAAAAACAAAACTCAAATGGAAATAATAATATGAAATATCTTATCAGCACACAGTAGATATGAAGCATTTATCGGATGTGTACTCATCTGCTGCTGTAGTACTGAGGGGCTCTCTTAGTAACTGACTTCTTGTTCTAATGTACAGTATGTATCCGCTTCTCTCTTCATTTACAATCTACTGTTATTGCTATTTTACTTTACCCTTCCCTTAATTGCCAATATTGTCTATAAACTTCATAACTATTTTTGTCATCGTGATTAGTTTACCTTTTTAAAGGAATTTGGGGAAATACGCTTGATGAGAGCGACATCACTCTCATGTTTGTAAAATCTGAAATATAAAAAAGGCACGCTTTGATTCCATGGAGAGTCACATGCTGTAACCATTTTTTGGCTTCTCTGAGTCTTTGCTCGTTGCCTGGCAACCTCACACAGTGACATGACTCCTGGTGCTGGTAGGCCAATTTTTAGACTTTGGCCAGAGCCAGGCTGGACATTTCCTATTTGCTGCTTCCAGCTTTTATGCTAAGCTAAGCTAATAAAAATGTTGAACTATTGCTTTAAATGTTTTGAACTTAAACCAGCGCATTATTTAAAAATGGAAATGGTGAATTGACATGAAATCAGGAAACTACACAGACCTGTCTCGGCCATAATAACCGTTTGTTTTTCTCAGTTTGAAAACGGTTCCTCCTGTCTGTGTGTTCCAGGTATGGGCCCGGTCCATATGAACGAGGTGGAGTGCTCTGGATTTGAGAAGTCCATCACAGAGTGTTTCTTCAACAAGGAGGCTCTCGGTTGCAGCCATGAGGAGGACGCAGCCGTCAGATGTAATGTTCCTGCTATGGGCTTCCAGCAGTCGGTGAGCCTCAAAAGATACTACAGCAACATAGAAACGTGATTGTTTAGTTTGGACCAATTATAACGGGAGGCTGGATTAGTCTTTCCAAGTCTTTTATGAATATAGATGACTTGCAGATGTTAACATATGTGAGTTTATTTTGCACATCATATTTTTATATATCACAATCATCAATAGACTGTTGAGCTTCAACTGTTTCAACAGTTTCTCACTGCATATTTGCATTTGTTATGCATGTGCGCCGTCATGTTTTCGGGTTGTCCGTCCGTCCCATCGTCGTTAACTCGATACCTCAGGAACGCCTGAAGGGAATTTCATTACATCTGATGCAACCGTCCAATTGGACTCAAGGATGAACGGATTAGGATTCGGTTGTCAAAGGTCAAAACTCGAGAATTCATATGCTAATTATCACATAAATGTCTTGAAGGATAAAATGATGAAGCGATGACATTTTGGACTGACATGGACACTTGATTGATTGGTGGAGGCATACAACCGAGAGGCGCTAATTCTAGATTCACCATTCTTTACTGCCTGTTTATTTTCTTCATCCTCGTAGTGCTCCAAGTCATAAGTAGTCGATTTGTTATACCGATCGTGCATATATTACCTTTCCAAAACCTTAACAGTGTGGGTTCAGCCTCTAAGTCGGCCCCTCGGTTGTGTTTTTTTGTGCCCATGTAGCTGCGTCTGAGCGGAGGCCGTAACCCCTATGAGGGCCGCGTGGAGGTGCTGGTGGAGAGGAACGGTTCTCTGGTGTGGGGGACGGTGTGCAGTGACAGCTGGGGAACCATGGAGGCCATGGTGGTCTGCAGGCAGCTGGGCCTGGGCTTCGCCAGCAGCGCTTTCCAGGTACAAATCGCAGCCATGGGGGCAGAATCTGTCTGTTTGGGTTTGTTCTGAAAGACACAGTATTTTTCCCCCCCTTCAGTTTAAATGTTACAACCTTAAAGTAAATATCTGAAAAGAATAAAACCAACAAATGGTGTGTATTGTGTGTGTATTGTGTTGGATGTTCTTCCAGTTGATCAACCAAGAGCACAAATCTGAACACAGGATCTTCCAGTTTAACCCTGATTTTTATTGTACTTCACATGTCAAATTAGTACTTTTCTTTTGCTACATCGAGATCTCCAACGTCATGATCAATGTATTGCTGTGTACACACTTTCTCACAAATCACACACAGGTGGTTTCACGGAAATAACTTATAACATTAGTGAAAATAGACAGTTAATTGAGTTTAGTTAGTGATATTAAGTGTATAAGCAGCTGTTGATTTCCTTAAAACACATCTTTATTGAAACCTAATCAATTATTGATTTACTTTCCAATGACTGTTGTGAACTTAATCCAATGATTGCGCATGATTTGTATAGCTACATATCAGTTCAAAGCCCTTTTGCAATTGAATTATGTCCTGATTTGAAGCTCATTTCTGTTGAAAACGAAATGGAAATGACCTTAACATGGTCATTTTAATGGTGGCTGAATTTAAAAGATCTCCCAAAGTGGATCTTTGTTCCGTTGTGAAAATGTTTCTGTGTTTTATAAAAGTACACTAAAATCGTTTGTCAGTGTTACTTTGAAAGTGTTTGCAGAGTTTTAGGAGGGGAAATTGTAAAATAATGGTTTCTGTATGATTATAGGATGTCGGGTTTACCTTTGAAGCAGAAGTGAGAAGGACTGTCTCTTGTAATTGGGGTGCATTTACTCTGTTATGGTGGTTACGGCTCATTTCTTTCTCTGGCAGCACAAATGATTATATTCATCACGTAGCTCAGGCCGTTGCAGCTCAAGTTGCACTAAAAAAAAAACCAGTACCATTATATATACATGTATACTGTATCTATCAATGCAGTAAGGATATAAAAGGATAGGGTGTGCCCTCTAGTGGTCAATGTAGAATTCATGGTATTACCGTGAACATGTCTATTGGTTTCCTCAAAGCGAGGACCGAATAGTTCCTTGGCATCATTGCACTGAATGTTCAGTGGGACTACAGTGAGCGTGTCTTGGTATCAGACAGCTCTGCGGTTAGTTTTGGCACCTATGGTATTTCAAAACTCATCTTCTTTGTTAAGTAGTGGTGGAAATACACTGGTACTGCATGACAGTGAGGGATCAAGCGATATGTTTTTCAGTTGTTCTCATATTTCTGAAATGAAACAGTTTCTTGAAATCCGTTATTATTAACATGCCCACGTTTTCTTTCTTCCATTAGTTTTGTTTAAAGCAGAACATGGACCATCGTTCACTCTTCAGTAAGAGCCATACTGGTGACATTGACGAACACTCATCCTACCAACGTATTGAACATAGAGATACAACTGTCTGGCATCCCTTGGACTCCAAGAATAAAGCAAAATGTTAATTTATTTCTTCTTAAAACATTATTAGTTATGTCATTAATGTAATCTGGGAGAATTATTATTATTTTAGGAACGTAACAGTTAATATTGTAAAATTAAAATATATATCTATGTCTTCTTCAAAAGTAGATCGTAACCTTGGTCTCAGTATGGCCCCCCTGTCAAAATAATGGTTGAATAAATGTTATTTAAAGTCTGTGTCTGGCTCCTTCAAAATGGCAGAGTGCCCTTAGGCTTTTGCAAACTGAGTTAAAACCTCCATTAGTGTTGACTTCTAACAAACTAAAAAGGTTTTGCTGAGCTGGGATCAGTGATGGATGGAAAGTTGCATTACAATGTAGCTGAAGGGCTTTCATTTGAACCAGTTCTACAAGTACGTGATCAATCAAAGTGCTTTGTACCAGAAGTGGATGACATATACATGCCCCCCCCCCCCCCCCCCCCCCCCCCCCCCCCCCCCCCCCGTCAACTGTGAACCATGTGTCCTGTTCTCTCAACAGGAGACTTGGTATTGGCCGGGAGAGGTGAGTGCCGACTCTGTGGTAATGAGTGGCGTTAGGTGCTCTGGTACGGAGATGTCTCTGTCCCACTGCCTGCACCACGGGGCTCACCTCAGCTGCGCTAAAGGAGGAGGACGCAACGCCGCCGGAGTGTCCTGCTCTGAGAGTAAGAATCCCAAATGAATACAATGGTTGGTGGTGAATGCTTTTAAGAGGTAACTGTGAGAAAACGTGGCCAGAAATCAGTCATATTTGTCTCCTCAAATATCCCTCGGGAATCTCCAGAGGGCTCTGCAGTTTGACACAGAAACGACTCATTTACATTACGTGCCGGAGCTTTTCCGTTTCTTTTTGCCTTTTTCTCGATGTGTCTATTTATGTTTTGTCTCCGTCTGCTTCTCTGTGGTTTCTCTTTCATCCGCCCGTCCACAGCGGCTCCTGACCTGGTGTTGAACCCTCAGGTGGTGGAGCAGACCACCTACATGGAGGACAGGCCCATGTTCATGCTGCAGTGTGCGTACGAGGAGAACTGTCTCTCCTCCAACTCCAGCCAGGCGCCGGCCAACACCTACCGCCGCCTGCTTCGCTTCTCCTCCCAGATCCACAACAACGGCCAGTCTGACTTCCGGCCCAAAGCTGGCAGACATTCCTGGGTGTGGCATGACTGTCACAGGTCAGTTTCAAAGGACTATTTTTTTATGTCCTTGGATTTCTTCCCTAAATTCATCTGATGATATTCCACAGTAGCAAGCTTTTACTAATTTACTGGACACCAGAGACAAACCACTTGTTCGCTAATGCAAGGTGTTGAAATTGTCTGTTTCATTCTGTTAAACCTCCGAATAGTCTTCACTTTGCTTCAGGAATAGTTCAACATTTTGGGAAATATGGTAATAGAAATAGGTGTCTTTGTTTTTCTGCCCGAGAATGGGATGATGAATCTATACAGAGCTGGAGCCGGGAGGCGATTAGCTCATAAAGGTCCTGGCTGTCTCCAAAGTTAAAAAATACGGCGTTATAACACGTTATACCTTGTTAGTTTAATCAGTACATGAACAGAAATGCATAAATGACAGCTTTTTCAACAGCTGGGCCCAGTGACCCAGAAATGCTGGGTGATGTTCAACAGGAACATGTGCAGCATGTACCTAAAGCACCAATTTTATTTTTAAATGTTCTGTTAGTTTACGGATCAAACAAACAAGAAACTAAATGTTAATCGTTGAACTATAGAGGTGTCCAGGTCGAAGTATTTCTTAACTTTAACCTTTTAAGTAGCCAGGCTAGCCATTTCCCCTTGCTTGCAGTCTTTATGCTAAGCTAGGCTAATCACCTCCTGGCTCCATCTCTGTACTTAACACACAGCCTAAAAAATGGATAGTGATATTTTTATCCAACTCGCAGAAAGAAAGCAAATAGGTGTATTTCCCAGATTTTGTTCTTCAATAAGCTGCAGTCCAGCTCAAAGAAATTCTGTTTCAGAATATTTTTCTCCCCTCACAAGAAAGAAAATCTGGTGGTTTGGTGTAATACTAACTAAATGTTTAAATCATACTTGGAGTGACTTGATAAAATCCTAAAGTGCACTAGTGCAATCCTCCTTACAGAACAATGATCCCACTGAAATGCATGTGACATTTATCATACAATACAATTAGTGGAAGCAGCTGTAACCAGTCTATATTCCAGGAACATATAAATTGCAACTTCATTATAAAACACAAGCATAGAGTTCTTTGTAAACCACATAGCAGAGGAGGACATTTGAATGATTCAGAAATTACGTCTCAAATTAGACTTCATTCAAAGAGAGATAAATGACTCGGCCCCCGATCGTGTCTCTGGTTTTTTTCCCCTTCCATACGATCTGCTGCCCTGTAATTGGACGAGTGCTGTAAGCTATAGCTTCTGTACAAAAAGTCCCACATTTTTGTGGTGACTGTGTTGGCTGGAGGAACAGTTCACTGTTGGCAGCTTCACACAGCTACCATCTTTCCACATGTCAAACCTTTGGCACCTTTGAGTGGCAGAACTTGACGTAGCGTATCAGACCATTTAAAAGAAATGGATTGCAGATGGCAAGTTGTAATTTTTTTTTTTTGCCTCCGTGCTGGCGACAGATTTCAGGTTGTCAGACCGTCCGGTACATTCTCGTGAACACGATATCTCAGGAACGTTTTTTTTTTTGGTACAAACGTCCACCTGGTCTGAAGGATGGACTGATTAGAATTTGGTGGTCAAAGGTCAAGATCACTGTGACCTCACATAACACATTGGTCACAACTCACTTGATATGCTAATTATGATCATTTCACACAAATGTTTAATAGGATAAAATCCTGAAGTGATAACATTTTGGATAGACATGGATGTAAACTGCAACTTGACTGTTTGGTGAAGGCATACAACCATAAGGCGGTAATGACAGTTTGACTGCTGTTGACAACAAGAAGTACCATTCTTGTACGGCATTTTGAGCCTTACTGGGTCTGTAAAACTATATTTCTGTCTGTGTGTGTAGGCATTATCACAGCATGGAGGTGTTTACACTCTATGACCTGTTCACCCTCAATGGAACCAAAGTGGCAGAAGGACACAAAGCAAGTTTTTGCCTGGAGGACTCAGAGTGTGATGAAGGTGAGAACCAAAAACAAAACCCTATTTTGATTTCAAGATGTGAATATGCTTTAATTTTTCAGAAATGTGGCTGACAAACCACCTTTTCACAGTCAATAATGGGCTTTTAAAGTAAATGGTACATTCATGGTACATTCGTTCAGCTCTGATGGAAGGTGGCACTAGTTAACCATTCACACACTGATGGCACAGTGTCTTGCCCAAGGACACGTCGACACGGGGATCGAATCGCCGATCTTCTGATTGTAGGACAACTTGGTCTAACATTGATCCACAGCCGCCAAAGCTGCACCTATGTATTTATGCATGCGAGGACGACAGCCGTGGCTCGAACCATCATGTTTTTCGGATCGTCCGTCCGATTCTCGTGAACGCGATATCTCAGGAACACCTGGAGGGAACTTTCTTCAAATTCGGCACAAACGTCCACTTCGACTCAAGGATAAACTGAGCAGATTTGAGTGGTCAAAGGTCAAGGTCGCTATGATCTAACATCTGACCCATTCTTGTGAACCTGATGTCTCAAGTGATGGGAATTTCTTCAAATTTGGCACCAATTGGCAATAATTCTGTTAATTTTAAGATCAATTAAATGACTAAGTGTAATGTGAAAGGGATCACTTGTAGAAAATGATCACCCTGGTCTGTAGTTGCTCTCAGATCTAGAGAGCTTTTTAGCATCTCGCGTTCATGGTTTTGGTTTTACGGCGAGCAGCTTTACTGTTTTGGTTCGCTCTTTGGTTCACTGCTCTCCTCAACCTCGTTTTTCAGCGAAACAGTCCAGATAAACCCACTGTACACTACCTGTCCAGCACCAAACAGCAGACAGACAGCTCCTAAATGCACTGCTTTGTTTACCTACGTCTAGCGGGTAAGCATAGGGGAGCATTTAACAGCTAAAGAGATGAATATTTCTCTCACAAGCTGGTGGAGACCAAATCAGAGCTAAAAGGAGAGACTATTGAACTTAAACTCATCAGTTGGTCAGAAACACGATTACAGATAAATGCTAATGTTGGAGTTGTGTCTGCAGGGTGTCTAAATGAGCAACTGTACGCTAACCCTTTCATTATAACAACTTCATAATATGATAAGTCAATACAGTGTTTACTGCTTGTTTTACTGCCCACAAGTGGCCAGAAGAAATAAATCCATGCTGCTTTGGCATTTTTAAAGGATTCTCAGAGGGTTTATTTGCCAACATTTTCTTCATTTTGTAATGTCTTGTTACAGGTATTGAAAAGAGGTATGAGTGTGCTAACTTTGGAGAGCAGGGTATCACTGTGGGCTGCTGGGATACCTACAGGCACGACATTGACTGCCAGTGGATCGACATAACTGAACTCAAACCTGGAGATTACATTTTCCAGGTAATGTTTCCCATGTACCATTGATCTTTTTATCCAAATCAAGAGTGAAATTATGTACAGCACTGGCCTCTCACAGGAATCCCATACATGTTCTTCCTCTCACAGATAGTAATTAATCCAAACTATGAGGTACCAGAGTCAGACTACACCAATAACATCATGAAATGCAGATGTCGATATGATGGCCATCGTGTGTGGATGTACAGCTGCCATAATGGTAAGACCTCTCAGTTATTTTGATGAATATCCGTAACATCTACTGTGGATAGTAGATGTATTTCATGGATCTATGAAATGTTGAGAGGACTTAGAAATAGAGCTGCTCCGAGAGCTGGTCAGTCACGTGGAAAGTACAGCGTTTCAATAGTTTGGTTATTGGATTAAATCCAAAGTGGCAGAAACAACAAAATGTCTCGTATTTTCGTGTTCGTCCTCCCCTAAATTTAGATTGTATGGAGTCAGTAGTAGAGGTGAAATGCTGCCCCCTATTTGTTTTGAGCAGGTGGCCAGATATTGCACAGTGTGTTATGCATATTCTACTGTTAAATCATAAATGTAACATACATGTCATTGATAAGCACATGTAGTAGCTACATTGATTTTGATGTTACTAAATGCAATTTTGGCGCATTACAGTCATGTGGAATTAATTTACATTCATAAAATGTATAACATTTGAGTTTTAAAAACACAAAATACATGCCATGGCTTTGGCTATGATTCCTTTCAGTAGGAATAAATATTATACTGTCCAATTTAATCACATGTCATGCGTTACTGATCACTATTGATTTTACTAAGTTATTTGAAATTATATAATTTGACAAAAGACATTTTACTCAAGGTCCACACACTTGCTTTTTCTGAAGCTTCTCAAACCCATATCATGGTCTTCATCAGCAGATGGGAGTTTGCTCAGTTATCATGGAGTCGGTTCAGCTGTCATCACATGACCTGTATGAAAGTTTGGTCATGTGAGAGAAACGAGGTGGTGGAAAGGAGATAGTAAACCCTGAAGTGAGTGAAGACTGTGAAATGCAGCTGAAAGCTCTGGAAAAAGTAGACCTTGAGTGTCACCATTAAACTTACGCTCTAGCATTATATATATATATATATATGCGAGACAGTATAAAATTCACTTGATTTACTGATTTATATCACATACACTCATTAAGCTAATTGAAGACTAGTCCAAGCAATTAGCAGTGCAGACATCCCCCACATTTATCACTGGAGGAGATTAAAACTGTTCGTATTCCGATGTGAAACAAGGACTAAGAGTGGAGGTGGTAACTCTCTCTCTGTCTCTGCTAGGTGGCTCATTAAGCACCGAAACAGAACAGACGTTCCCAGGCCTCCTCAACAACCAGGTGACCCACAGGTAAAGACAAAGCAGTGAGGACGGACCATCTGCAGCCCAGCAACCACTACACATCTCCATCCGTAGTGGATTCCCCCAGCAGGCCCTGCCCCGGACAAACTATCTTTTTTTATGTTCTCCGTCATCCATGAGGCAGCTGCTTTCGTCGACCCTCCAGTCTCCTTTACCTCCCATACGAAAGAATATTTTATCCCCCCCCCCCCCCCTTCCTCAAACAGAGGCAGCTACAGCCTTACGGACACTTCAAACCTCCCGAGTTAAGATCAAGAGAACGGCGAAGCTCTTCTTGTGCCCTGTGAATTCTTTTTTTTATTTTTTTGAATGAGTGATGAAATAAACCTGCTGGAAAGTTGCAGGTATTTTACTCAAAGTGCAGCATTGGCGGAATGCCATCAAGAATGTGTCGTCTTTGAAGTACAGCACTTTACCAGAACCCTGCTGCAACACTTTTTGTTCAAAACCCACCCTGGAGAGGTGGGATGTCAGCGCCAGGTCGCCTGAGGATTGAGAGGAATCATCGGTAACAACAGCTGTGGTCTGTCTTTGGGGGAAAAATACAGTATTCTTCCACTTTTCAAGAGTTTCATAAAGTGCCTTTTACACACTCCACATACACTGATTCATGTTCCACGGGCGGACTGAGCATTTATTCTGTATGTCAGTTATTTAGGCTGAAGTGTCGCATCTTCATTGAGGAGTTTATGCAAATCAAGCTGTGGCACAAGCAAGCGACTCCTCAAAAAGCAAACAGCCATCACAAATTACAAGTGCTAATTGCCCAATTCAGTCGTAAAAATTAATCCTCCAAGGCTGAAATATCAAATGCTGAAGAGCCCCAAAGTGCCCCAAAGGCCTCTTTAAATAACTGGAGCATATATTCTCTGAAATTGCTCTGAAAACCTCATGGACAAGACTGTGGTCTGAATTAGTCACAGTCTAAATTAGGTCACATTTCAAAGCACAATTGCACTACAATCCCTTGTGGGCATCAATGTCGCAATGTGTCTTGAAATCAAATATAAAAATGTTTTACAATTTATTTTCTCTCTAAATATATATATATATATATATATATATATATATATATATATATATACACACAGTATGTATATATATATATATATATATATATATATATATACACACAGTATGTATATATATGTGTATATATATATATATATGTGTGTATATATGTGTGTATATATATATATATATATATATATATACGGTATATATATATATATATAAACAGTATGTATGTATATATATATATATATATATATATATATATATATATATACGGTATATACATATATATACAGTATATATATACATGGAGAGCAGTTTCATGCCCCCAGGAAAAGTGGTGGGCTTTGAAGCAACTTTACCTATTGGCCAACCGTTGGAATTACAACTTCAGGGGCCGTCATGTGATGCCATTGGGCCCAAAGAGACATTTTCCCATAGACTTACATTTAAAAAGAGACGCCTGTAAATCAGTGGAGGTAAATCCACTTCCCAGTATGAACACTTGAATATCCCTTATTTAATAATATATAAAACAGTAGGTCCTAAAAGGTGTAAAATGTACTTCCTCAGTACATGTGAATGAGCCTGAGAGCGAGGCTGGACTGATGGCTGGGAGACGGGGTTAAAGGAAACGCCAGTGCGCTTGCTCTTTGGGCCTATTGATGTGGAAGATCGCTCCAAGATCCGGGATGCAATTTATCTGAATTTTGTACTTGGAGGTCACACTTTTTTTTTTGCTTGATGCCCCACTGAGCAACTTGCCCCGCCTCCACTGCTGTACCACTTCTCTGTAAACATCCATGGGCAGTTTGCAGGGTAGATAGCTAATTAAGCTAGTCAGCTGTCGCACATTGTACCACTGCTCACAAACTGCTGTCTGACGATCTTGTCCATACCCCCGTCAGCTCAGCTGTCAATCAAACACCCGCTCACAGGCATTTCTGATCTTACTCCAAAGAGCTTTTTTTCTTCCTCTTATTTGAATTATAAAAATATTATCGATACATTGAAAAAGTGAATGTTTCTTTAAGATATTTCAGCTTATATGTAACTAAAGTATGTTTTAAGTCTTCCACACCCAGTGGCAAGAAGAGAAGAGCTCAGATATCTTTTCAGAGAAAGCTCATGGAATAGCATTTCTCCCTGTTCAGAGCTGCAGATATTAGCTACTTACTGTTTTTTTTGTCTTTTTTTTTACAGTTTTATTCCTTATTTTAAAGAATAACGTTGCGTACAATAATGTGTGTGTGAATCCTATTTTATTGTGCCTTTTATAATGGTGCTATCAAACTGGTCCTCTGTTTTCTGAGGGTGCAGTAGGCTACATGTTGAACAGCCACATTGTGTAAACTGACAGCATACTTGAACAGAGCACAAGAAACAATTTGCTTTGTGTGTTAAACTATAATAAAGGAGTTATGGAGCAACCAAATCTTTGCTACTCAGTTTTGTTTGTATTCCTTTTTTTTCTTCATTGTCATGTTTTTGTGCATGTATTCATTTTTCAGCATCACTCTGTCCCATATAGTTTTTTATTATAAGAACTATTAATCACAGCTACTGTTTGCTTACATTTTATTTTAGCTTGATGGTTGCATAAATACAAATTGTTGTATTTATGCGTGTGCGCATCTCTTCATTATTTTTGACCTGAATAGTGGTGAATTAAAATCCTTATTTTACAAACCTATTGTGCTTAGTTGTGTAATTTTGTATTATAAAATGTAAACTGCACTAACGGTCCCTAAATACCCTGAAAAAAACAATAACAACCCATGGGCCCTTTGCAGCACCTTTCGTCAGAAGCATAAAATGGGGCAGCACTGCCCACTTGTGGCTCAAATCAAACATCACATTTGTTTTTCTCTGAAGAAGTATGTTAAAGTGAACTGTTAGTTGTGACCCATTCTTAGTCTAGAGTTTCTAATCCACCAAACCCACACAGACACTGAGAGAAGATCCAGCTAAGATCCAAAAAACAATGGGAGATAGAACATCTTCATACCGAACAATCCTGTTTCCCCATCTGCCACAGACAGATCTCATTTCAAAGCCCACTGGCAGAAGGGAGGGAAGTTTACAGTAAAGTCCAATTATACGTTTTCCGCCAGAGTACATCCCATAAACCATAAAGCCCATGAATTACAGCGCTCATAAGTACCGTTATTTAGAACTGAGGCAGTGAGCTGCCCCACATCTTTATCCGATCCCTATAAATCACGGCTGCTTTCTCTGTCGAGGAACACTAGCTGTTGCTGTTTGAGTGAGGCCAGACACTTCTGTTGTGATGCAGAGGGTAAGCTGAGCTGACCCACACAGTAGGAGGACCTGAGAGGGGACTAACCCCATCGCTGCTGCTGCTTCCCACAGAGATGTGAAGCCCTCCGTCAGGACCAGACAAACGGTAACTGCAGCATTTTACGCAGGAGGGAAGGATCTCTTGTGATTCCTATCACAACTTGTTCAAGCGTCTTGGATAGAAATAAACTACATGGCTTGTGTGCAAAAGCAACCTTATATGTATGAAGGCTTAAGCATGCATGCAGCAAAAGGCTATCAGCGGGCTGCTGGAATCTCATTTATTGTTGAGAATCCAAAATGAAATACATGTTAAGGAAAATGATTCATCTTTCACTTATATATTTTAGAATTACACAGCAAGAAAGCCTCCAATCTCTCTATTGCAACCCAGGCCATTCTTTTATTTTTCATTTATATATTTATACAATTACACATCAAACAGGACGTGAGAACAGTGACAACGACTCCAATCACTTGGTTCCTATCCAGACAACACATTTTCCTTACCGCACCTGTAATGTGAAACTAAATGGAAAAAAGCACAGTCAGGATTCACCTCATGGTCATGTGGAATACAGTGCATTGGTGTATTAATACATTTGATAAATGTCACGTTTTCTTCGTGGCATATCTGAAAAGCACGGATTGGGGGCAGAAATATAAATGGCACTTTTTTTTGTTCTCCAGTTTGGTTCTATTTACACAATAACCACAGAGGGAGGGAGAAACTCATCTGAAACTTCACTGTCAGCTGATCAGAATTTGGGGTATTAAGGGTTTGAAAGTCAAATAAAATGCATAGGCAGTAAAAGACACACACAAACAAATACATACGAATAAAAACCTCATGAAAGCGGTGCAAAGATCATAATCACCATTAAGATGCTGCCCGTAACACTTTAGTGATAAATGTCGCATTCTCTGTAACACTAAGTGTGAAAGTTCATTCTTCCCCTTGAATAGTTGTTTAAAAACCCAATATAAACTCTTAACATAGGAGCACTTCCTAGCTTACTCTGTGGTTTACTAATATTCACTAAAGAGTTGAAAGTCAACACATTTGTGCAGTTAAATTATTTGACAGACATTATGCTGTGCAAACCATATCATTTTGAAATAAATGGTTTTTTTCTGACAAATTATTAATGGAGAAATGTATGACATATAGATATATATATATGCACAGAGCCTCACCAGGAGGCATCATATCATTGTGTATATTGTGTATATTTTGAGTAAAGGAGGTAATGGCTCCATGTGTCTAATATACAGATAAGCAATTATTCAAATAACAGCAACAGCTTTTTGCTACACAGACACCTGGGGCCTTGCGGCCCCGGAGGGTTTGGGGCCCTGGGGCAGTTGCTCATTCCTTGTGGGTAATTCGGCCATGTATGAAGTCAATATGCCTCAAGTGTACTGTGAGAGGGGATCTCTATAGGAGAGGAGCAGTTTGAGGCAAAGCAACTCATCACAGAAAGAAAGAGAGACAGATTGAAAGGATGGATGGATAGATATATGCATAGATAGATAGATAAGATAGTGTGGCATCACAAGGGGCCAGGTATTGGAGGGGTGCTACATTCCCTTTGTAGATCAGCAGCCACACCATAACAATGGCCGCCGATCTACATACTACAGCTCCCAGAATGCCTCACCACTCACCCAGGTGTGGGTGTTTAAGCCACCTGATTGAGGCAGGACTAAAGAGCTGCAGGAGGCAGAGGAGAGAAGGATGTACAGCTGGCCGGAAGCGGAAGCCGAGCGATAGGAGACGTGGCTTGAGTTGTGTTACTGAGCGAAGAGGTTGTATTGGACAAACAATTAAGTTGAAGGAATTTTACTTTGGATTTGCTGACATCTAGACTTGGCTGTGGAAATACTCTGCGAGAATACCGACCGACGGCCTGTATAGGTCCGGAACGGTGTTCTTACACGTATTTCTTGCCGGTCAGGATGGCAGGGCAAGAAGGGTATAGTGATAACATGGAGTTAAGTGAGGAAGAGACAAGAAGTGGGAAGGAGAGTGAGTGGAAAAAAGCAGGGAAGGAGTCGGGGTATCACAAGAGAAAGAAAAAGAATGAATCAAGTTTGGGTGAAACTGAGAGTGAAGAAAAGGAAGAGGACGTTGGAGAATGGCGGAAATGTTAAATGTAGTGATACGATTTGAAGGAGAAGGAGTAAAGAAAATAGACCCGTTAAAACTGACCAAAATAATCAGAGCACAAGTCGGAGAAGTGAAATATGCAAGGATCTTGGGAGATGGAAACCTCTTAATTGGATGCAACAGTGATGCACAAATAGATAAGGCAAAGACGCTTGCCATGGTTGGAAAAATCAAGGTGCTTAGAGTTGTTAAAGTGGGAGAACAGAGGCCCAATGGCGGCAGGGGAGTGATATCTGGAGTGCCTCTGAGTGTTAGTATGAAGGAACTGGTTGAGAACTTAAGAATACGTAACAGAGCAGTTAAGAGTACTAAGAGAATGACAAGAGGAGTAGAGAAAAAGGAAACTGAAACAATTCTGGTAGAATTTGATATAAAGACATTCCAATGGAACTATATTTTGGATTTGTTAAATACAAAGTAAGGGAATATACGCCTAAACCAGGGGTCCCCAACTGGCGGACCGCGGTCCGGATCCGGACCCAGGACCTGAAACCGATAAATAATTCAGAATTATTCATATCAGACAGTGAGTTTATACTTTAACCAGCGCAGTTTATTCACTTGTTCAGCGGTGCAGGAAACACACCGACCAATGCGTTGTAAATCACATCACGTGATGCAGCTCAGCCAATCAAATATGAGTATTCAAGTTTCCTGATTCTAGTGAGATTTACACACACCGTGACACACGGGGAGAGACGAGGAAATAGAAAGAAGAGCAGGAATATTGCGCTAATCAGAGAAGTTATCTCACATGACGTTCTTCTCCAAAAAGAGAAACGTGTTCAGAGAGAATAGAATTTATAAGCAAGAATGAACAGAATCTTATATGTTAATTCTTCCCACAGGCAGTTAAAACCAGCATGTCTCATATGTTCAGAAACCGTAACTGTGGATAAAAGCGGCAAATGAAGCGCACTACGAGGCAAAGCACAACTCTTTGAGTCTGAAATGAAGACAGAAAATAAACCTAAGAGCCCAATATGATCAGAATCATAACACATGAATTCACTGTTCAACAATGATGTGAACAGAGAGAATAGAGCTGAAACAAGAGGTTTAATAACCACAGATAAAGTCCATGCACACTGATTTCTCTTTTTAGATGACAAAAATATAATATTGTGGCTTTTTTGATTGACATCACTTCACACCTGAACGAACTGAATTTAAAGCTGCAGGACAAATCAGTGAAATTCATTTTTCTAAAATGAATTACTTCATTTTAAGATGCACATTTTTGAAAAGCTTTCTGTTATGTCAGTTATTCTTTAATCCAGCCATTATTTTACTTGAAATGAGAAGAACATTTATTGATGTATTTCTATGTATTATTCATAATCCATTCAGTTACATTTGAAAACCAACAATAATAATTGTTAAAATATAATTGATGTGTACTTTCTTTATTTGATTTGACAGTTGTTGACTACACAGAGGCGTTGTTACTACTACTAGGCTTCTTGAATATATATATATATATATATATATATATATATATGGCACTAAATAGCGCGAGTTAGATATTATTGTAATGTTTCGGACCTTTGCCCGAGGAGATTTTCTCAATCTGGATCTTCTGGAATTTTAGTTGAAGACCCCTGGCCTAAACCCATGAGATGTTTCAACTGCCAAGAATTTGGGCATGTGGCAAAAGTGTGCAAAGGAAAGAGAAGGTGTGCCAGGTGTGGAGGAGAACATGAGTATGGAAAGGGTGGCGAAGGAGTCCAGCCAAAGTGCTGCAACTGTGGGGGGAAACATAGCGTTGCATATTGGGGATGTGAAGCAATGAGACGAGAGGTGGAAGTCCAACAAGAAGGAAAGGAAATGTAACTTATGCAGAAGCAGTTAAGTTGGTGAGGCAGGAGAAGCAGTCAGGGGAGCTTATTCACAAAGGGCAAATGACAGTGGAGGCAGAAAGAAATGATAAGAGCAGGGTATGGGCAGAGAAGGAGAAGCTAGTGACTTTCATAGCAGGGGTGATAAACGCAACTGCTGAGGTTAAATCTAAGACTGAAAGGATTCAAATAATAGTTAAAGCAGCAGTACATCATCTTGATATGATAGGTTTAAAATAGGAGGAAGTAAGAGACAATCTTAGTTTATAGGCAAGCCAAGAAACATGTATTGGTTGATAATAATGTTAATACTTCAATGGAATACTAGAAGTTTAATTTCCAATGGACAGGAATTTAAGAAATGTATAGATAGCAGACAGGAGAAACCAGATGTTTTGTGCATACAAGAATCATGGTTAAAACCAAACCTGGACTTTGTAATGTATGGATATGTAGCAATTAGACGAGATAGGAAAGAAGGACAAGGGGGGGGCTGTGTTACTTTTATAAAACAAGGGATTCCCCATAGAGTACTGGGTATAGGGCAAGAAATGGAGTATGTGGTAGTGGAAGTGTGGGCTGAAAGGAAGGAATTTGTGGTAGTCAATTATTATAATCCATGTCTGAAAATAGAACTAAGAAAATTGGAAGAAATAGAAGGGCAAGATAGGGTAAGGATAGTATGGTGTGGGGACTTCAACGCACATAACACATTATGGGGGAGTGGGATAACTGATGGGAATGGTCAAGCCACAGAAGAACTACTGGATGAAAGGAATTTAGTCTGCCTAAATGATGGAAGTAAGACAAGGATTAATATCAATACAGGAAAGGAGTCTGTACTAGACCTAACACTAGTTTCTAATAACATTGCTGCAGTGTGTGACTGGAAAGCGTATCATGAAGGAACCATAGGCAGTGATCACTACCCGATATTCTGTAAAATAAATATTCATACATCAGTAACGGAAGAAGACAGGGGTGGAAAATGGATTTTTGGGAAAGCCAACTGGAAGAGATTTAAGGAAGAGAGTGATGGTCATCTGAGTAAGATTAATGATGATATGCCTATAGAAACTCTAAATGATATGATAACAGAAGGAATTATGACAGCTGCGCTAGAATTGATCCCAAAGAGTAAAGGAAAAACAAGCAGAAAAGCAGTACCATGGTGGAACAATACTTGTAAAGAGGCAATTAGAAATAGAAACAGGGCATTTAAGTTAATGAAAAGAACTCATAACTTTCAGTATCTGATACAGTTCAAAAAGGCTCAGGCATTAGTAAGAAAGACAATAAGGCAGGCAAAAAGGACATATTGGAGGAAGTTTTGTGACACAGTTGGAAATACAACCCCAGTAGGAGAAGTGTGGGGGATGATTAGAAAGATGGGAGGGGACAGAAGAGAGTGGAGTTATCCTGTGCTGACAACTGGAGAAGAAGTAGCGGTGACTGATAAAGAGAAAGCTGAGACATTGGTTAATGCTTTTGTAAAGATACACAGCAATAACAATTTGTCTGACGAAGGAAAACGAACTAGAGGAAACAAGATTTGAAAATAGGGAGGCCTTGAGGAAGAAGGAGAATACTGACGATGAATTGAGTGTGCCATTTACAATGGGGGAGTTCAAAAGAGCAGTTGCTAAAGCTGGAATGACTGCCCCAGGAAATGATGAAATATGTTATATTATGGTAAAGCAATTAAGTGGCGATGGGCTGAATAAGTTACTAACATTGTATAATAAAGTGTGGGAGGAAGGTAACATACCAGCAAGGTGGAAGGAGGCCATTATTGTCCCCATAAGGAAGCCAGTAACCCAGCAAATTATAGACCAATTGCCCAAACATCACATATATGTAAACTTATGGAACGCATGGTAAACGAAAGATTAATGTATTATTTAGAGAAACAACATGTAGGGTGTCAGAGTGGATTTAGGAAAGGTAGGGGAACCTTGGATGCAATTTTATGTCTAGAAGATGAGGTAAGAAAGGCTCAGGTTCATAAAGAAACTGTGGCAGCAGTGTTTTTTTTATGTAGAAAAGGCTTATGATATGCTATGGAGGGAAGGTCTTTTGATTAAAATGCATCAAATGGGAATCAGGGGGAAATTGTTTAATTGGATAATGGACTTTTTAAATAAAAGAACTATCCAGGTAAAAGTAGGAGCTGAAAGGTCAAGGAAATATGAGGTAGAAAATGGGACTTCACAAGGGAGTGTGGTAAGTCCTATATTATTCTCCATTGCAATAAATGACATCTTTGGAACGGTCTCACCAGATATGGGGAGGTCATTATTTGCAGATGATGGGGCCTTATGGAAAAAAGGAAGAAACTTGGAACATATTGTTCAAAAACTGCAAGAAGGGATAAAACAAGTTGAAATATGGGGGAAGAAATGGGGATTTAAATTCTCATCTGAAAAAACGAAAGTAATGTTCTTTACGAGACGGAGAAATAGGGGAAACTTTCAGCTGAATCTGTATGAACACAAGTTGGAAATAGTCGAGTCATTTCGGTTTTTAGGAGTACACTTTGACAGCAGATTAACATGGAAAGACCACATTAAAAATGTTAGTGATAAGTGTAAAAAAGTTATAAATGTAATGAGATGTCTGGTAGGGATGGACTGGGGAGCAGAGGTTTCATCCCTGATACACATCTACAAAGCTCTAATTAAATCCAGATTAGATTATAGTAGTATAGCATATGGTTCAGCAGCAGAAACCACTTAAACAGCGAGATGTTATCCAGTCCAGGGCCCTCAGAGTTTGTATAGGTGCAGTAAGAACATCACCTGTGTGCGCCGTCCAAATAGAGACAGGAGAAATGCCATTGTGTCTTCGCAGAAAACAATTGTTGGTTAATTATTGGATAAATCTGAGAGGTCATGAAGATAATCATCCAACTAAAAAAGTATTACAGGCATGTTGGGAAAGACATAAAGTACCAAAGACAAGTTTTGGCTGGATAGGAGAAGCAACAGCAAGAAGCCGAGGAGTCTCTGATATAGAGCTTTGCCCTACTGTCGTTAGGCCAATAACTCCTGTGTGGATGCTTAAAGAAACAGAGGTGGACATGGAGTTGCAGCAAATTAAGGTAAGACGGAAAAATACTGATTTAGTGAGTGAGTTCTATGAGTACACAGATAAAATATACCCAGAGCATGTGCATGTTTTTACCGATGGATCAAAAGATCCAGCTACAGACAAAACAGGATCTGCTGTTGCAGTTCCTAGTCACAAATTTGAAATATTTAAATGCACTTCGAATTTTTTAGGTGTGTATACTGTTGAATTGTATGCAAATCTTTTGGCACTAGAGTGGGTTGACCAACACAGACCAGGCAAAGTCCTTATTTGCAGTGACTCCATGTCTGCACTCGCTAGTCTGAAGTCAGGTGTGTCCAATACTCGACAAGATATGTTATTAAAAATAATGTCAAATCACTCTAGAGCAATAGAACGAGGCACTGAAGTCATATTTATATGGGTACCGGCCCATGTAGGTATCAGAGGAAATGAAAAAGTGGACAAACAAAGGAAAACAAAGTAGACGTATGTATCAAGTTATCCAAAGCAGAGGGAAAGGGCATCATTAGGAAAAATATTAACAAAGTATGGCAACAGCAATGGGACCAGGAGACGAGGGGGAGACACCTACATTCAATTCAGAGTAAAGTGAGCAGTGTAAGATACAGGGGAGGAAACAGAAGAGAAGAGATTACAATATCAAGATTAAGAATAGGGCACAGCAATCTACGCAGCACACTACACATGATAGGGAAGCATCCAACCGGTCTTTGTGAGCACTGCCAGGCACCAGAGACTGTACAACATGTCATCACCTCCTGTATTAGACACAGCTCAGAAAGAAGGGTCATGATGGGAGAAATGCAAAGACTAGGGATGAGAGGAAGAGAGTTGAATAATATAATAGAGTGGGGATTTAGTAATCTGGGAAGAAGGTGCTTTACAAACTTTTTGAGAGCAACGGGACTGATGGGGAAAGTTTAGTAGTTGGGAACATAGAAACTGACTGAAACCGGAAGATGGCAGTAATGCAACAAAAAGGATGCAAGCTGCCGTTAAAAACCACAGAAGAAGAAGAAGGAGAGGGGGAGAGATCACACGGCTGGAAGGAGCTCCGAGAACAAACTTGGACTGGAGAACTGCATAAAGTCCAGTACAGCACCAGACTGAGAAGGATTGAAAGAAAGAAGACCCGCTAGCCTGTGAAACCGAGGACATTCTAAGTTGAGTTTTTTCTAATACTGTTCAGTTTAACGAACCATTATCCCCACTTGAACGCTTTTGTTTGTTTTGGACTTTTGATTTTGATAAAGAGTTACCTGAGTTGCCTAGTAAAAGAAGAATAAAACTTCACCATTTTCTAGGAACCTTTGATTTCTGTCTGTTTTTGTTAATTACCTTGCACCACCCACCCTAGCCTGCCCTAGTGACTTCTCATGACATTACAGTAGACAGACGGATAGAAAGAAAGACAGAGGGATGGATGGACTCTCCGAAAACTGGTTTCAGCTCTCCCATTTAGTTTGCTCTTGTTCAGTATTTTTACACAGTTGAACACAGTTGACAGTTTTTCCCTTATTCAATTCAATTCAATTCAATTTATTTTGATATAGCCAAAAATCACAAATTACAAATTTGCCTCCGAGGTCTTTACAATCTGTACACATGCAACATCCTCTGTACTGGAACCCTCACATCGGAACAGGAAAAACTCCCCCAAAAAAAACTTTAAAGAGGGAGAGACTTGTGGGAGAGCAACAGAGGAGGGATCCCTCTCCCAGGATTGACAGAAGTGCAATAGATGTCATGTGTACAGAATAAAGAGCATAACAGAGTTATAACACATATGACAGAACCACGGCAGGAGGCAAGACCATAGTCCAGGTATAACCAGGCTGCACAGAAACCTGAGAGGCAAGAAAGCACAGAGACTCTGGGGAAGAAGCAAAGTTAGTAATGTGTGTTGAAGGTATCGTGTAAGACTGAAAGTCAGAGAAAAAGTCAGTCAGTCAGACAAAGAGTCAGTCAGTCAGAGAGACAGGCAGAGTCAGAGAGTCAGAGAGACATACAGACAGAGAGGGAGAGCGACAGACAGACAGACGTAACAATGCCTCTAAGTCGTGTGCGTAGAAAGACAGAAAGACAGACCTAACAATGCCTCCAAGTCGTGTGTGTGTGTGTGTAGACAGACAGACAGACAGACCTAACAATGCCTCCAAGTCGTGTGTGTGTGTGTGTAGACAGACAGACAGACAGACCTAACAATGCCTCCAAGTCGTGTGTGTACAGACACAGCCAGACAGACCTAACAATGCCTCCAAGTCGTTTGTGTGTGTGTGTACAGACAGACAGACAGACCTAACAATGCCTCCAAGTCGTGTGTGTGTGCATGTGTGTAGAAAGACAGACAGACAGACAGACAGACCTAACAATGCCTCAGGTCGTGTCTGTCTGTCTGTCTTTCTACACAGACAGACCTAACAATGCCTCCAAGTCGTGTGTGTGTGTGCGTGTGTGTAGAAAGACAGACAGACAGACAGACCTAACAATGCCTCCAGGTCGTGTCTGTCTGTCTGTCTTTCTACACAGACAGACCTAGTGCCAGACAGACAGACAGACAAACCTAACAATGCCTCCAAGTCGTGTGTGTGTGTGTGTAGACAGACAGACAGACAGACCTAACAATGCCTCCAAGTCGTGCGTGTGTATAGAAAGACAGACAGACAGAAAAAAAGACCTAACAATAACTCCAAGTCGTGTCTGTCTGTCTCTCTACACAGACAGACCTAACAATTTCTCCAAGTCGTGTGTGTGTGTGTGTACAGACAGACAGACCTAACAATGCCTCCAGGTCGTGTGTGTGTGTAGACAGACAGACAGACAGACAGACAAACAGACCTAACAATGCCTCAGGTCGTGTCTGTCTGTCTGTCTGTCTTTCTACACAGACAGACCCAACAATGCCTCCAAGTCGTGTTTGTGTACAGACACAGACCTAACAATGCCTCCAAATTGTGTGTGTACAGACAGACAGACAGACAGACCTAACAATGCCTCCAAGTCGTGCGTGTGTGCATGTGTGTAGAAAGACAGACAGACAGACTGACAGACCTAACAATAACTCCAAGTCGTGTCTGTCTGTCTTTCTACACAGACAGACCTAACAATGCCTCCAAGTCGTTTGTGCGTGTGTGTACAGACACAGACCTAACAATGCCTCCAAGTCGTGTGTGTGTGTGTAGACAGACAGACAGACAGACAGACCTAACAATGCCTCCAAGTCGTTTGTGCGTGTGTGTACAGACAGACAGTGAAAGTCAGAGAAAAAGTCAGTCAGTCAGACAAAGAGTCAGTCAGTCAGAGAGACAGGCAGAGTCAGAGAGTCAGAGAGACATACAGACAGAGAGGGAGAGCGACAGACAGACAGACGTAACAATGCCTCTAAGTCGTGTGCGTAGAAAGACAGAAAGACAGACCTAACAATGCCTCCAAGTCGTGTGTGTGTGTGTGTAGACAGACAGACAGACAGACCTAACAATGCCTCCAAGTCGTGTGTGTACAGACACAGCCAGACAGACCTAACAATGCCTCCAAGTCGTTTGTGTGTGTGTGTACAGACAGACAGACAGACCTAACAATGCCTCCAAGTCGTGTGTGTGTGCATGTGTGTAGAAAGACAGACAGACAGACAGACAGACCTAACAATGCCTCAGGTCGTGTCTGTCTGTCTGTCTTTCTACACAGACAGACCTAACAATGCCTCCAAGTCGTGTGTGTGTGTGCGTGTGTGTAGAAAGACAGACAGACAGACAGACCTAACAATGCCTCCAGGTCGTGTCTGTCTGTCTGTCTTTCTACACAGACAGACCTAGTGCCAGACAGACAGACAGACAAACCTAACAATGCCTCCAAGTCGTGTGTGTGTGTGTGTAGACAGACAGACAGACAGACCTAACAATGCCTCCAAGTCGTGCGTGTGTGTAGAAAGACAGACAGACAGAAAAACAGACCTAACAATAACTCCAAGTCGTGTCTGTCTGTCTCTCTACACAGACAGACCTAACAATTTCTCCAAGTCGTGTGTGTGTGTGTGTACAGACAGACAGACCTAACAATGCCTCCAGGTCGTGTGTGTGTGTAGACAGACAGACAGACAGACAGACAAACAGACCTAACAATGCCTCAGGTCGTGTCTGTCTGTCTGTCTGTCTTTCTACACAGACAGACCCAACAATGCCTCCAAGTCGTGTTTGTGTACAGACACAGACCTAACAATGCCTCCAAATTGTGTGTGTACAGACAGACAGACAGACAGACCTAACAATGCCTCCAAGTCGTGCGTGTGTGCATGTGTGTAGAAAGACAGACAGACAGACTGACAGACCTAACAATAACTCCAAGTCGTGTCTGTCTGTCTTTCTACACAGACAGACCTAACAATGCCTCCAAGTCGTTTGTGCGTGTGTGTACAGACACAGACCTAACAATGCCTCCAAGTCGTGTGTGTGTGTGTACAGACAGACAGACAGACCTAACAATGCCTCCAAGTCGTGCATGTGTGTGTAGAAAGACAGACAGACCTAACAATGCCTCCAAGTTGTGTGTGTACAGACAAACAGAAAGACAGACAGACCTAACAATGCCTCCAAGTCGTGTGTGTGTTTGCGTGTCTGTAGAAAGACAGATAGACAGACAGACAGACCTAACAATGCCTCCAAGTCGCGTGTGTTTGTGTAGACAGACAGACAGACCTAACAATGCCTCGAAGTTGTGTGTGTGTACAGACAGACAGACCTAACAATGCCTCCAAGTTGTGTGTGTGTGTGTGTAGACAGACAGACAGACAGACCTAACAATGCCTCCAAGTCGTGCATGTGTGTGTGCAGACAGACAGACAGACCTAACAATGCCTCCAAGTCACGTGTGTGTGTGTAGACAGACAGACAGACAGACAGACAGACAGACAGACAGACAGACCTAACAATGCCTCCAAGTCGTGTGTGTGTGTGTGTGTGTGTGTACAGACAGTCAGACAGAGAGAGTCAGGCAGAAAGTCAGAGAGACAGACAGAGTCAGAGAGTCAGAGAGACAGACAGAAAGTCAGACTGATAGAAAAGAGAGAGAATGAAAGAGAGATAGACGGATAGTTGTAACTCCAAGTTGTGTGTGTGTAGACAGACAGACAGACAGACCTAACAATAACTCCAAGTCGTGTCTGTCTGTCTAACTACAGAGACAGACCTAACAATGCCTCCAAGTCGTGTGTGTGTGTGTGTACAGACAGACAGACCTAACAATGCCTCCAATTCGTGTGTGTGTGTGTAGACAGACAGACAGACCTAACAATGCCTCCAAGACGTTTGTGTGTGTGTGTACAGACAGACAGACCTAACAAAGCCTCCAAGTCGTGTGTGTGTTGCATGTGTGTAGAAAGACAGACAGACAGACAGACAGACAGACAGACCTAACAATGCCTCAGGTCGTGTCTGTCTGTCTTTCTACACAGACAGACCTAACAATGCCTCCAAGTCGTGCGTGTGTGTGTACAGACAGTCAGACAGAGAGAGTCAGGCAAAAAGTCAGAGAGACAGACAGAGTCAGAGAGTCAGAGAGACAGACAGAAAGTCAGACTGATAGATAAGAGAGAGAATGAAAGAGCGATAGACGGATAGTTGTGCCTCCAAGTTGTGTGTGTACAGACAGACAGACAGACCTAACAATGCCTCCAAGTCGTGTGTGTGTGTGTGTAGACAGACAGACAGACAGACCTAACAATACCTCCAAGTCGTGTGTGTGTACAGACACAGACCTAACAATGCCTCCAAGTCGTGTGTGTGTGTGTGTGTGTACAGACAGACAGACAGACCTAACAATGCCTCCAAGTCGTGTGTGTGTGTGTGTGTAGACAGACAGACAGACCTAACAATACCTCCAAGTCGTGTGTGTGTACAGACACAGACCTAACAATGCCTCAAAGTCGTGTGTGTGTGTAGACAGACAGACAGACAGACAGACCTAACAATGCCTCGAAGTCGTGTGTGTGTGTAGACAGACAGACAGACCTAACAATGCCTCCAAGTTGTGTGTGTACAGACAAACAGAAAGACAGACAGACCTAACAATGCCTCCAAGTCGTGTGTGTGTTTGCGTGTCTGTAGAAAGACAGATAGACAGACAGACAGACCTAACAATGCCTCCAAGTCGCGTGTGTTTGTGTAGACAGACAGACAGACCTAACAATGCCTCAGGTCTTGTCTGTCTGTCTGTCTTTCGACACAGACAGACCTAACAATGCCTCGAAGTTGTGTGTGTGTACAGACAGACAGACCTAACAATGCCTCCAAGTTGTGTGTGTGTGTGTGCAGACAGACCTAACAATGCCTCCAAGTCACGTGTGTGTGTGTAGACAGACAGACAGACCTAACAATGCCTCAGGTCGTGTCTGTCTGTCTGTCTTTCGACACAGACAGACCTAACAATGCCTCGAAGTTGTGTGTGTGTACAGACAGACAGACCTAACAATGCCTCCAAGTCGTGCATGTGTGTGTGCAGACAGACAGACAGACCTAACAATGCCTCCAAGTCACGTGTGTGTGTGTAGACAGACAGACAGACAGACAGACAGACAGACAGACAGACAGACAGACAGACAGACCTAACAATGCCTCCAAGTCGTGTGTGTGTGTGTGTGTGTGTACAGACAGTCAGACAGAGAGAGTCAGGCAGAAAGTCTGTACACACACAGACAAACGACTTGGAGGCATCGTTAGGTCTGTCTGTGTAGAAAGACAGACAGACACGACTTGGAGTTATTGTTAGGTCTGTCAGTCTGTCTTTCTGTCTTTCTACACACACGCACACACACACGACTTTGAGGCATTGTTAGGTCTGTTTGTCTGTACACACACACACGACTTGGAGGCATTGATGGGTCTGTGTCTGTCTGTCTACACACACACACACACACAACTTGGAGGCATTGTTAGGTCTGTCTGTCTGTCTGTACACACACAACTTGGAGGCACAACTATCCGTCTATCGCTCTTTCATTCTCTCTCTTATCTATCAGTCTGACTTTCTGTCTTTCTCTCTGACTCTCTGACTTTGTCTGTCTCTCTGCCTGACTCTCTCTGTCTGACTCTGTCTGTCTCTCTGACTTTTTGCCTGACTCTCTCTGTCTGACTGTCTGTACACACACACGCACGACTTGGAGGCATTGTTAGGTCTGTCTGTCTGTCTGTACACACACATGCACGACTTGGAGGCATTGTTAGGTCTGTCTGTCTGTCTGTCTTTCAACACACACGCACGACTTGGAGGCATTGCTAGGTCTGTCTGTCTGTCTACACACACACACACGACTTGGAGGCATTGTTAGGTCTGTCTGTCTGTACACAAACGCACAAACGACTTGGAGGCATTGTGAGGTCTGTCTGTGTAGAAAGACAGACAGACACGACTTGGAGTTATTGTAAGGTCTGTCAGTCTGTCTGTCTGTCTTTCTACACATGCACACACGCACGACTTGGAGGCATTGTTAGGTCTGTCTGTCTGTCTGTCTGTACACACACAATTTGGAGGCATTGTTAGGTCTGTGTCTGTACACAAACACGACTTGGAGGCATTGTTGGGTCTGTCTGTGTAGAAAGACAGACAGACACGACCTGAGGCATTGTTAGGTCTGTCCTAACAATGCCTCCAAGTCGTTTGTGCGTTTGTGTACAGACAGACAGACCTAACAATGCCTCCAAGTCGTGTGTGTGTGTGTTGACAGACAGACAGACAGACAGACCTAGCAATGCCTCCAAGTCGTGCGTGTGTGTAGAAAGACAGACAGACAGACAGACCTAACAATGCCTCCAAGTCGTGTGTGTGTGTGTAGACAGACAGACAGACAGACCTAGCAATGCCTCCAAGTCGTGCGTGTGTGTAGACAGACAGACAGACAGACAGACCTAACAATGCCTCCAAGTCGTGCGTGTGTGTGTACAGAACAGTCAGACAGAGAGAGTCAGGCAAAAAGTCAGAGAGACAGACAGAGTCAGACAGAGAGAGTCAGGCAGAGAGACAGACAAAGTCAGAGCGTCAGAGAGACAGACAGAAAGTCAGACTGATAGATAAGAGAGAGAATGAAAGAGCGATAGACGGATAGTTGTGCCTCCAAGTTGTGTGTGTACAGACAGACAGACAGACCTAACAATGCCTCCAAGTTGTGTGTGTGTGTGTGTGTGTAGACAGACAGACAGACAGACCTAACAATACCTCCAAGTCGTGTGTGTGTGTACAGACACAGACCCAACAATGCCTCCAAGTCGTGTGTGTGTGTGTACAGACAGACAGACCTAACAATGCCTCCAAGTCGTGTGTGTGTGTAGACAGACAGACAGACAGACAGACCTAACAATGCCTCGAAGTCGTGTGTGTGTGTACAGACACAGACCCAACAATGCCTCCAAGTCGTGTGTGTGTGTGTGTACAGACAAACAGACCTAACAATGCCTCAAAGTCGTGTGTGTGTGTAGACAGACAGACAGACAGACAGACAGACCTAACAATAACTCCAAGTCGTTTGTGTGTGTGTGTACAGACAGACAGACCTAACAAAGCCTCCAAGTCGTGTGTGTGTGCATGTGTGTAGAAAGACAGACATACAGACAGACAGACAGACCTAACAATGCCTCAGGTCGTGTCTGTCTGTCTGTCTTTCTACACAGACAGACCTAACAATGCCTCGAAGTTGTGTGTGTGTGTACAGACAGACAGACAGACAGACCTAACAATGCCTCCAAGTCGTGTGTGTGTAAAGACAGACAGACAGACAGACCTAACAATGCCTCGAAGTCGTGTGTGTGTGTGTGTGTGTAGACAGACAGACAGACCTAACAATGCCTCCAAGTTGTGTGTGTGTGTGTGTGTAGACAGACAGACAGACAGACCTAACAATACCTCCAAGTCGTGTGTGTGTGTACAGACACAGACCCAACAATGCCTCCAAGTCATGTGTGTGTGTGTACAGACAGACAGACCTAACAATGCCTCCAAGTCGTGTGTGTGTGTAGACAGACAGACAGACAGACAGACCTAACAATGCCTCGAAGTCGTGTGTGTGTGTACAGACACAGACCCAACAATGCCTCCAAGTCGTGTGTGTGTGTGTGTACAGACAAACAGACCTAACAATGCCTCAAAGTCATGTGTGTGTGTGTAGACAGACAGACAGACAGACAGACAGACCTAACAATGCCTCCAAGTCGTTTGTGTGTGTGTGTACAGACAGACAGACCTAACAAAGCCTCCAAGTCGTGTGTGTGTGCATGTGTGTAGAAAGACAGACATACAGACAGACAGACAGACCTAACAATGCCTCAGGTCGTGTCTGTCTGTCTGTCTTTCTACACAGACAGACCTAACAATGCCTCGAAGTTGTGTGTGTGTGTACAGACAGACAGACAGACAGACCTAACAATGCCTCCAAGTCGTGTGTGTGTGTAGACAGACAGACAGACAGACCTAACAATGCCTCGAAGTCGTGTGTGTGTGTGTGTGTGTAGACAGACAGACAGACCTAACAATGCCTCCAAGTCGTGTGTGTGTGTGTGTGTACAGACAGACAGACCTAACAATGCCTCCAGGTCGTGTGTGTGTGTAGACAGACAGACAGACAGACAGACAGACAAACAGACCTAACAATGCCTCAGGTCGTGTCTGTCTGTCTGTCTGTCTTTCTACACAGACAGACCCAACAATGCCTCCAAGTCGTGTGTGTGTACAGACACAGACTTAACAATGCCTCCAAGTTGTGTGTGTACAGACAGACAGACAGACAGACCTAACAATGCCTCCAAGTCGTGCGTGTGTGCATGTGTGTAGAAAGACAGACAGACTGACTGACAGACCTAACAATAACTCCAAGTCGTGTCTGTCTGTCTTTCTTCCCAGACAGACCTAACAATGCCTCCAAGTCGTTTGTGCGTGTGTGTACAGACAGACAGACCTAACAATGCCTCCAAGTCGTGTGTGTGTGTGTAGACAGACAGACAGACAGACAGACAGACAGACAGACCTAACGATGCCTCCAAGTCGTTTGTCTGTGTGTGTACAGACAGACAGACCTAACAATGCCTCCAAGTCGTGTGTGTGTAGACAGACAGACAGACAGACAGATCTAACAATGCCTCGAAGTCGTGTGTGTGTGTGTGTGTAGACAGACTGACAGACCTAACAATAACTCCAAGTCGTGTCTGTATGTCTGTCTGTCTTTCTACACAGAAAGACCTAACAATGCCTCCAAGTTGTGTGTGTACAGACAAACAGAAAGACAGACAGACCTAACAATGCCTCCAAGTCGTGTGTGTGTTTGCGTGTCTGTAGAAAGACAGATAGACAGACAGACAGACCTAACAATGCCTCCAAGTCGCGTGTGTTTGTGTAGACAGACAGACAGACAAACCTAACAATGCCTCAGGTCATGTCTGTCTGTCTGTCTTTCTACACAGACAGACCTAACAATGCCTCGAAGTTGTGTGTGTGTACAGACAGACAGACAGACAGACAGACCTAACAATGCCTCCAAGTTGTGTGTGTGTGTAGACAGACAGACAGACAGACCTAACAATGCCTCCAAGTCGTGCATGTGTGTGTGCAGACAGACAGACAGACCTAACAATGCCTCCAAGTCGTGTGTGTGTGTGTGTGTACAGACAGTCAGACAGAGAGAGTCAGGCAGAAAGTCAGAGAGACAGACAGAGTCAGACAGAGAGAGTCAGGCAGAGAGATAGACAAAGTCAGAGTCAGAGAGACAGACAGAAAGTCAGACTGATAGAAAAGAGAGAGAATGAAAGAGAGATAGACGGATAGTTGTGCCTCCAAGTTGTGTGTGTACAAACAGACAGACAGACAGACCTAACAATGCCTCCAAGTCGTGTGTGTGTGTGTAGACAGACAGACAGACAGACCTAACAATAACTCCAAGTCGTGTCTGTCTGTCTTTCTACAGAGACAGACCTAACAATGCCTCCAAGTCGTGTGTGTGTGTGTGTGTGTGTGTGTGTGTGTACAGACAGACAGACCTAACAATGCCTCCAATTCGTGTGTGTGTGTGTAGACAGACAGACAGACAAACAGACAGACCTAACAATGCCTCCAAGTCGTTTGTGTGTGTGGACAGACAGACAGACCTAACAAAGCCTCCAAGTCGTGTGTGTGTGTGCATGTGTGTAGAAAGACAGACAGACAGACAGACAGACAGACAGACAGACCTAACAATGCCTCAGGTCGTGTCTGTCTGTCTGTCTTTCTACACAGACACAGACCTAACAATGCCTCGAAGTTGTGTGTGTGTACAGACAGACAGACAGACAGACCTAACAATGCCTCCAAGTCGTGTGTGTGTGTAGACAGACAGACAGACCTAACAATGCCTCCAAGTTGTGTGTGTGTGCGTGTGTGTAGAAAGACAGACAGACAGACTGACAGACCCTAACAATAACTCCAAGTCGTGTCTGTCTGTCTGTCAGTCTGTCTTTCTACACAGACAGACCTAACAATGCCTCCAGGTCGTGTCTGTCTGTCTGTCTTTCTACACAGACAGACCTAACAATGCCTCCAAGTCGTGTGTGTGTGTGTAGAAAGACAGACAGACAGACAGACCTTACAATGCCTCCAGGTCGTGTCTGTATGTCTGTCTGTCTTTCTACACAGACAGACCTAGTGCCAGACAGACAGACAGACAAACCTAACAATAACTCCAAGTCGTGTCTGTATGTCTGTCTGTCTTTCTACACAGACAGACCTAACAATGCCTCCAAGTTGTGTGTGTACAGACAAACAGAAAGACAGACAGACCTAACAATGCCTCCAAGTCGTGTGTGTGTTTGCGTGTCTGTAGAAAGACAGATAGACAGACAGACAGACCTAACAATGCCTCCAAGTTGCGTGTGTTTGTGTAGACAGACAGACAGACCTAACAATGCCTCAGGTCGTGTCTGTCTGTCTGTCTTTCGACACAGACAGACCTAACAATGCCTCGAAGTTGTGTGTGTGTACAGACAGACAGACCTAACAATGCCTCCAAGTCGTGTGTGTGTACAGACACAGACCTAACAATGCCTCCAAGTCGCGTGTGTGTACAGACAGACAGACCTAACAATATCTCAGGTCGTGTCTGTCTGTCTGTCTTTCTACACAGACAGACCTAACAATGCCTCGAAGTTGTGTGTGTACAGACAGACAGACCTAACAAAGCCTCCAAGTCGTGTGTGTGTGCATGTGTGTAGAAAGACAGACAGACAGACAGACAGACAGACCTAACAATGCCTCCAAGTCGTGTCTGTCTGTCTTTCTACACAGACAGACCTAACAATGCCTCCAAGTTGTGTGTGTACAGACAAACAGAAAGACAGACAGACCTAACAATGCCTCCAAGTCGTGTGTGTGTGCGTGTGTGTAGAAAGACAGACAGACAGACTGACAGACCCTAACAATAACTCCAAGTCGTGTCTGTCTGTCTGTCTGTACACACAGACAGACCTAACAATGCCTCCAGGTCGTGTCTGTCTGTCTGTCTTTCTACACAGACAGACCTAGTGCCAGACAGACAGACAGACAAACCTAACAATAACTCCAAGTCGTGTCTGTATGTCTGTCTGTCTTTCTACACAGACAGACCTAACAATGCCTCCAAGTTGTGTGTGTACAGACAGACAGACAGACAGACAGACCTAACAATGCCTCCAAGTCGTGTGTGTGTGTGTAGACAGACAGACAGACCTAACAATGCCTCAGGTCGTGTCTGTCTGTCTGTCTTTCTACACAGACAGACCTAACAATGCCTCCAAGTTGTGTGTGTACAGACAAACAGAAAGACAGACAGACCTAACAATGCCTCCAAGTCGTGTCTGTGTTTGCGTGTCTGTAGAAAGACAGATAGACAGACAGACACACCTAACAATGCCTCCAAGTCGCGTGTGTTTGTGTAGACAGACAGACAGACCTAACAATGCCTCAGGTCGTGTCTGTCTGTCTGTCTTTCTACACAGACAGACCTAGCAATGCCTCGAAGTTGTGTGTGTGTACAGACAGACAGACAGACATACCTAACAATGCCTCCAAGTTGTGTGTGTGTGTGTAGACAGACAGACAGACAGACCTAACAATGCCTCCAAGTCGTGCATGTGTGTGTGCAGACAGACAGACAGACCTAACAATGCCTCCAAGTCGCGTGTGTGTGTGTAGACAGACAGACAGACAGACCTAACAATGCCTCCAAGTCGTGTGTGTGTGTGTGTGTGTACAGACAGTCAGACAGAGAGAGTCAGTTAGAAAGTCAGAGAGACAGACAGAGTCAGACAGAGAGAGTCAGGCAGAGAGACAGACAAAGTCAGAGAGTCAGAGAGACAGACAGAAAGTCAGACTGATAGAAAAGAGAGAGAATGAAAGAGAGATAGACGGATAGTTGTGCCTCCAAGTTGTGTGTGTACAGACAGACAGACAGACAGACCTAACAATGCCTCCAAGTCGTGTGTGTGTGTGTAGACAGACAGACAGACAGACCTAACAATAACTCCAAGTCGTGTCTGTCTGTCTTTCTACAGAGACAGACCTAACAATGCCTCCAAGTCGTGTGTGTGTGTGTGTGTAGACAGACAGACAGACAGACAGACCTAACAATGCCTCCAAGTCGTTTGTGTGTGTGTGTACAGACAGACAGACCTAACAAAGCCTCCAAGTCGTGTGTGTGTGCATGTGTGTAGAAAGACAGACAGACAGACAGACAGACCTAACAATGCCTCAGGTCGTGTCTGTCTGTCTGTCTTTCTACACAGACACAGACCTAACAATGCCTCGAAGTTGTGTGTGTGTACAGACAGACAGACAGACAGACCTAACAATGCCTCCAAGTCGTGTGTGTGTGTAGACTGACAGACAGACCTAACAATGCCTCCAAGTCGTGTGTGTGTGCGTGTGTGTAGAAAGACAGACAGACAGACTGACAGACCCTAACAATAACTCCAAGTCGTGTCTGTCTGTCTGTCTGTCTGTACACACAGACAGACCTAACACTGCCTCCAGGTCGTGTCTGTCTGTCTGTCTTTCTACACAGACAGACCTAGTGCCAGACAGACAGACAGACAGACCTAACAATGCCTCCAAGTCGTGCGTGTGTGTAGAAAGACAGACAGACAGACAAACAGACCTAACAATAACTCCAAGTCGTGTCTGTCTGTCTCTCTACACAGACAGACCTAACAATTTCTCCAAGTCGTGTGTGTGTGTGTGTACAGACAGACAGACCTAACAATGCCTCCAGGTCGTGTGTGTGTGTAGACAGACAGACAGACAGACAGACAAACAGACCTAACAATGCCTCAGGTCGTGTGTGTGTACAGACACATACCTAACAATGCCTCCAAGTTGTGTGTGTACAGACAGACAGACAGACAGACCTAACAATGCCTCCAAGTCGTGCGTGTGTGCATGTGTGTAGAAAGACAGACAGACAGACTGACAGACCTAACAATAACTCCAAGTCGTGTATGTCTGTCTTTCTACACAGACAGACCTAACAATGCCTCCAAGTCGTTTGTGCGTGTGTGTACAGACAGACAGACCTAACAATGCCTCCAAGTCGTGTGTGTGTGTGTAGACAGACAGACAGACCTAGCAATGCCTCCAAGTCGTGCGTGTGTGTAGAAAGACAGACAGACAGACAGACAGACCTAACAATGCCTCCAAGTCGTGCATGTGTGTGTACAGACAGACAGACAGACAGACCTAACAATGCCTCCAAGTCGTGCGTGTGTGTGTACAGACAGTCAGACAAAGAGAGTCAGGCAAAAAGTCAGAGAGACAGACAGAGTCAGACAGAGAGAGTCAGGCAGAGAGACAGACAAAGTCAGAGAGTCAGAGAGACAGACAGAAAGTCAGACTGATAGATAAGAGAGAGAATGAAAGAGCGATAGACGGATAGTTGTGCCTCCAAGTTGTGTGTGTACAGACAGACAGACAGACCTAACAATGCCTCCAAGTCGTGTGTGTGTGTGTGTAGACAGACAGACAGACAGACCTAACAATACCTCCAAGTCGTGTGTGTGTACAGACACAGACCTAACAATGCCTCCAAGTCGTGTGTGTGTGTGTGTACAGACAAACAGACCTAACAATGCCTCAAAGTCGTGTGTGTGTAGACAGACAGACAGACAGACAGACCTAACAATGCCTCCAAGTTGTGCGTGTGTGTAGAAAGACAAACAGACCTAACAATAACTCCAAGTCGTGTCTGTCTGTCTTTCTACACAGACAGACCTAACGATGCCTCCAAGTCGTTTGTCTGTGTGTGTACAGACAGACAGACCTAACAATGCCTCCAAGTCGTGTGTGTGTGTAGACAGACAGACAGACAGACCTAACAATGCCTCGAAGTCGTGTGTGTGTGTGTGTGTAGACAGACAGACAGACCTAACAATGCCTCCAAGTCGTGCGTGTGTGTAGAAAGACAGGCAGACAGACAAACAGACCTAACAATAACTCCAAGTCGTGTCTGTCTGTCTCTCTACACAGACAGACCTAACAATTTCTCCAAGTCGTGTGTGTGTGTGTGTACAGACAGACAGACCTAACAATGCCTCCAGGTCGTGTGTGTGTGTAGACAGACAGACAGACAGACAGACAGACAAACAGACCTAACAATGCCTCAGGTCGTGTGTGTGTACAGACACAGACCTAACAATGCCTCCAAGTTGTGTGTGTACAGACAGACAGACAGACAGACCTAACAATGCCTCCAAGTCGTGCGTGTGTGCATGTGTGTAGAAAGACAGACAGACAGACTGACAGACCTAACAATAACTCCAAGTCGTGTATGTCTGTCTTTCTACACAGACAGACCTAACAATGCCTCCAAGTCGTTTGTGCGTGTGTGTACAGACAGACAGACCTAACAATGCCTCCAAGTCGTGTGTGTGTGTGTAGACAGACAGACAGACCTAGCAATGCCTCCAAGTCGTGCGTGTGTGTAGAAAGACAGACAGACAGACAGACAGACCTAACAATGCCTCCAAGTCGTGCATGTGTGTGTACAGACAGACAGACAGACAGACCTAACAATGCCTCCAAGTCGTGCGTGTGTGTGTACAGACAGTCAGACAAAGAGAGTCAGGCAAAAAGTTAGAGAGACAGACAGAGTCAGACAGAGAGAGTCAGGCAGAGAGACAGACAAAGTCAGAGAGTCAGAGAGACAGACAGAAAGTCAGACTGATAGATAAGAGAGAGAATGAAAGAGCGATAGACGGATAGTTGTGCCTCCAAGTTGTGTGTGTACAGACAGACAGACAGACCTAACAATGCCTCCAAGTCGTGTGTGTGTGTGTGTAGACAGACAGACAGACAGACCTAACAATACCTCCAAGTCGTGTGTGTGTACAGACACAGACCTAACAATGCCTCCAAGTCGTGTGTGTGTGTGTGTACAGACAAACAGACCTAACAATGCCTCAAAGTCGTGTGTGTGTGTAGACAGACAGACAGACAGACAGACCTAACAATGCCTCCAAGTTGTGCGTGTGTGTAGAAAGACAAACAGACCTAACAATAACTCCAAGTCGTGTCTGTCTGTCTTTCTACACAGACAGACCTAACGATGCCTCCAAGTCGTTTGTCTGTGTGTGTACAGACAGACAGACCTAACAATGCCTCCAAGTCGTGTGTGTGTGTAGACAGACAGACAGACAGACCTAACAATGCCTCGAAGTCGTGTGTGTGTGTGTGTGTAGACAGACAGACAGACCTAACAATGCCTCCAAGTCGTGCGTGTGTGTAGAAAGACAGGCAGACAGACAAACAGACCTAACAATAACTCCAAGTCGTGTCTGTCTGTCTCTCTACACAGACAGACCTAACAATTTCTCCAAGTCGTGTGTGTGTGTGTGTACAGACAGACAGACCTAACAATGCCTCCAGGTCGTGTGTGTGTGTAGACAGACAGACAGACAGACAGACAGACAAACAGACCTAACAATGCCTCAGGTCGTGTGTGTGTACAGACACAGACCTAACAATGCCTCCAAGTTGTGTGTGTACAGACAGACAGACAGACAGACCTAACAATGCCTCCAAGTCGTGCGTGTGTGCATGTGTGTAGAAAGACAGACAGACAGACTGACAGACCTAACAATAACTCCAAGTCGTGTATGTCTGTCTTTCTACACAGACAGACCTAACAATGCCTCCAAGTCGTTTGTGCGTGTGTGTACAGACAGACAGACCTAACAATGCCTCCAAGTCGTGTGTGTGTGTGTAGACAGACAGACAGACCTAGCAATGCCTCCAAGTCGTGCGTGTGTGTAGAAAGACAGACAGACAGACCTAACAATGCCTCCAAGTCGTGCATGTGTGTGTACAGACAGACAGACAGACAGACCTAACAATGCCTCCAAGTCGTGCGTGTGTGTGTACAGACAGTCAGACAAAGAGAGTCAGGCAAAAAGTCAGAGAGACAGACAGAGTCAGACAGAGAGAGTCAGGCAGAGAGACAGACAAAGTCAGAGAGTCAGAGAGACAGACAGAAAGTCAGACTGATAGATAAGAGAGAGAATGAAAGAGCGATAGACGGATAGTTGTGCCTCCAAGTTGTGTGTGTACAGACAGACAGACAGACCTAACAATGCCTCCAAGTCGTGTGTGTGTGTGTGTAGACAGACAGACAGACAGACCTAACAATACCTCCAAGTCGTGTGTGTGTACAGACACAGACCTAACAATGCCTCCAAGTCGTGTGTGTGTGTGTGTACAGACAAACAGACCTAACAATGCCTCAAAGTCGTGTGTGTGTGTAGACAGACAGACAGACAGACCTAACAATGCCTCCAAGTCGTGTATGTCTGTCTTTCTACACAGACAGACCTAACAATGCCTCCAAGTCGTTTGTGCGTGTGTGTACAGACAGACAGACCTAACAATGCCTCCAAGTCGTGTGTGTGTGTGTAGACAGACAGACAGACCTAGCAATGCCTCCAAGTCGTGCGTGTGTGTAGAAAGACAGACAGACAGACAGACAGACCTAACAATGCCTCCAAGTCGTGCATGTGTGTGTACAGACAGACAGACAGACAGACCTAACAATGCCTCCAAGTCGTGCGTGTGTGTGTACAGACAGTCAGACAAAGAGAGTCAGGCAAAAAGTCAGAGAGACAGACAGAGTCAGACAGAGAGAGTCAGGCAGAGAGACAGACAAAGTCAGAGAGTCAGAGAGACAGACAGAAAGTCAGACTGATAGATAAGAGAGAGAATGAAAGAGCGATAGACGGATAGTTGTGCCTCCAAGTTGTGTGTGTACAGACAGACAGACAGACCTAACAATGCCTCCAAGTCGTGTGTGTGTGTGTGTAGACAGACAGACAGACAGACCTAACAATACCTCCAAGTCGTGTGTGTGTACAGACACAGACCTAACAATGCCTCCAAGTCGTGTGTGTGTGTGTGTACAGACAGACAGACCTAACAATGCCTCCAAGTTGTGCGTGTGTGTAGAAAGACAAACAGACCTAACAATAACTCCAAGTCGTGTCTGTCTGTCTTTCTACACAGACAGACCTAACGATGCCTCCAAGTCGTTTGTCTGTGTGTGTACAGACAGACAGACCTAACAATGCCTCCAAGTCGTGTGTGTGTGTAGACAGACAGACAGACAGACCTAACAATGCCTCCAAGTCGTGTGTGTGTGTGTGTGTAGACAGACAGACAGACCTAACAATGCCTCCAAGTCGTGTGTGTGTGTGTGTGTAGACAGACAGACAGACCTAACAATGCCTCCAAGTCGTGTGTGTGTGCATGTGTGTAGAAAGACAGACAGACAGACTGACAGACCTAACAATAACTCCAAGTCGTGTCTGTATGTCTGTCTGTCTTTCTACACAGACAGACCTAACAATGCCTCCAAGTTGTGTGTGTACAGACAAACAGAAAGACAGACAGACCTAACAATGCCTCCAAGTCGTGTGTGTGTTTGCGGGTCTGTAGAAAGACAGATAAACAGACAGACAGACCTAACAATGCCTCCAAGTCGCGTGTGTTTGTGTAGACAGACAGACAGACCTAACAATACTTCAGGTCGTGTCTGTCTGTCTGTCTTTCTACACAGACAGACCTAACAATGCCTCGAAGTTGTGTGTGTGTACAGACAGACAGACAGACATACCTAGCAATGCCTCCAAGTTGTGTGTGTGTGTGTAGACAGACAGACAGACAGACCTAACAATGCCTCCAAGTCGTGCATGTGTGTGTGCAGACAGACAGACAGACCTAACAATGCCTCCAAGTCGTGCGTGTGTGTAGAAAGACAGAGAGACAGACAGACAGACCTAACAATGCCTCAGGTCGTGTCTGTCTGTCTGTCTGTCTTTCTACACAGACAGACCTAACAATGCCTCGAAGTTGTGTGTGTGTACAGACAGACAGACAGACATACCTAGCAATGCCTCCAAGTTGTGTGTGTGTGTGTAGACAGACAGACAGACAGACCTAACAATGCCTCCAAGTCGTGCATGTGTGTGTGCAGACAGACAGACAGACCTAACAATGCCTCCAAGTCGCGTGTGTGTGTGTAGACAGACAGACAGACAGACAGACAGACAGACCTAACAATGCCTCCAAGTCGTGCGTGTGTGTAGAAAGACAGACAGACAGACAAACAGACCTAACAATTACTCCAAGTCGTGTCTGTCTGTCTCTCTACACAGACAGACCTAACAATTTCTCCAAGTCGTGTGTGTGTGTGTGTGTACAGACAGACAGACCTAACAATGCCTCCAGGTCGTGTGTGTGTAGACAGACAGACAGACAGACAGACAGACAAACAGACCTAACAATGCCTCAGGTCGTGTCTGTCTGTCTGTCTGTCTTTCTACACAGACAGACCCAACAATGCCTCCAAGTCGTGTGTGTGTACAGACACAGACTTAACAATGCCTCCAAGTTGTGTGTGTACAGACAGACAGACAGACAGACCTAACAATGCCTCCAAGTCGTGCGTGTGTGCATGTGTGTAGAAAGACAGACAGACTGACTGACAGACCTAACAATAACTCCAAGTCGTGTCTGTCTGTCTTTCTACCCAGACAGACCTAACAATGCCTCCAAGTCGTTTGTGCGTGTGTGTACAGACAGACAGACCTAACAATGCCTCCAAGTCGTGTGTGTGTGTGTAGACAGACAGACAGACAGACAGACAGACAGACAGACAGACAGACAGACAGACCTAACGATGCCTCCAAGTCGTTTGTCTGTGTGTGTACAGACAGACAGACCTAACAATGCCTCCAAGTCGTGTGTGTGTGTAGACAGACAGACAGACAGACAGATCTAACAATGCCTCGAAGTCGTGTGTGTGTGTGTGTAGACAGACAGACAGACCTAACAATGCCTCCAAGTCGTGTGTGTGTGCATGTGTGTAGAAAGACAGACAGACAGACTGACAGACCTAACAATAACTCCAAGTCGTGTCTGTATGTCTGTCTGTCTTTCTACACAGAAAGACCTAACAATGCCTCCAAGTTGTGTGTGTACAGACAAACAGAAAGACAGACAGACCTAACAATGCCTCCAAGTCGTGTGTGTGTTTGCGTGTCTGTAGAAAGACAGATAGACAGACAGACAGACCTAACAATGCCTCCAAGTCGCGTGTGTTTGTGTAGACAGACAGACAGACAGACCTAACAATGCCTCAGGTCATGTCTGTCTGTCTGTCTTTCTACACAGACAGACCTAACAATGCCTCGAAGTTGTGTGTGTGTACAGACAGACAGACAGACAGACCTAACAATGCCTCCAAGTTGTGTGTGTGTGTAGACAGACAGACAGACAGACCTAACAATGCCTCCAAGTCGTGCATGTGTGTGTGCAGACAGACAGACAGACCTAACAATGCCTCCAAGTCGTGTGTGTGTGTGTGTGTACAGACAGTCAGACAGAGAGAGTCAGGCAGAAAGTCAGAGAGACAGACAGAGTCAGACAGAGAGAGTCAGGCAGAGAGATAGACAAAGTCAGAGTCAGAGAGACAGACAGAAAGTCAGACTGATAGAAAAGAGAGAGAATGAAAGAGAGATAGACGGATAGTTGTGCCTCCAAGTTGTGTGTGTACAAACAGACAGACAGACAGACCTAACAATGCCTCCAAGTCGTGTGTGTGTGTGTAGACAGACAGACAGACAGACCTAACAATAACTCCAAGTCGTGTCTGTCTGTCTTTCTACAGAGACAGACCTAACAATGCCTCCAAGTCGTGTGTGTGTGTGTGTGTGTGTGTGTGTGTGTACAGACAGACAGACCTAACAATGCCTCCAATTCGTGTGTGTGTGTGTAGACAGACAGACAGACAAACAGACAGACCTAACAATGCCTCCAAGTCGTTTGTGTGTGTGTGGACAGACAGACAGACCTAACAAAGCCTCCAAGTCGTGTGTGTGTGTGCATGTGTGTAGAAAGACAGACAGACAGACAGACAGACAGACAGACAGACCTAACAATGCCTCAGGTCGTGTCTGTCTGTCTGTCTTTCTACACAGACAGACCTAACAATGCCTCGAAGTTGTGTGTGTGTACAGACAGACAGACAGACATACCTAGCAATGCCTCCAAGTTGTGTGTGTGTGTGTAGACAGACAGACAGACAGACCTAACAATGCCTCCAAGTCGTGCATGTGTGTGTGCAGACAGACAGACAGACCTAACAATGCCTCCAAGTCGCGTGTGTGTGTGTAGACAGACAGACAGACAGACAGACAGACAGACCTAACAATGCCTCCAAGTCGTGCGTGTGTGTAGAAAGACAGACAGACAGACAAACAGACCTAACAATAACTCCAAGTCGTGTCTGTCTGTCTTTCTACACAGACAGACCTAACGATGCCTCCAAGTCGTTTGTCTGTGTGTGTACAGACAGACAGACCTAACAATGCCTCCAAGTCGTGTGTGTGTGTAGACAGACAGACAGACAGACCTAACAATGCCTCGAAGTCGTGTGTGTGTGTGTGTGTAGACAGACAGACAGACCTAACAATGCCTCCAAGTCGTGTGTGTGTGTGTGTGTAGACAGACAGACAGACCTAACAATGCCTCCAAGTCGTGTGTGTGTGCATGTGTGTAGAAAGACAGACAGACAGACTGACAGACCTAACAATAACTCCAAGTCGTGTCTGTATGTCTGTCTGTCTTTCTACACAGACAGACCTAACAATGCCTCCAAGTTGTGTGTGTACAGACAAACAGAAAGACAGACAGACCTAACAATGTCTCCAAGTCGTTTGTGTGTTTGCGGGTCTGTAGAAAGACAGATAGACAGACAGACAGACCTAACAATGCCTCCAAGTCGCGTGTGTTTGTGTAGACAGACAGACAGACCAAACAATGCCTCAGGTCGTGTCTGTCTGTCTGTCTGTCTTTCTACACAGACAGACCTAACAATGCCTCGAAGTTGTGTGTGTGTACAGACAGACAGACAGACATACCTAGCAATGCCTCCAAGTTGTGTGTGTGTGTGTAGACAGACAGACAGACAGACCTAACAATGCCTCCAAGTCGTGCATGTGTGTGTGCAGACAGACAGACAGACCTAACAATGCCTCCAAGTCGCGTGTGTGTGTGTAGACAGACAGACAGACAGACAGACCTAACAATGCCTCCAAGTCGTGCGTGTGTGTAGAAAGACAGACAGACAGACAAACAGACCTAACAATAACTCCAAGTCGTGTCTGTCTGTCTCTCTACACAGACAGACCTAACAATTTCTCCAAGTCGTGTGTGTGTGTGTGTGTACAGACAGACAGACCTAACAATGCCTCCAGGTCGTGTGTGTGTGTAGACAGACAGACAGACAGACAGACAGACAAACAGACCTAACAATGCCTCAGGTCGTGTCTGTCTGTCTGTCTGTCTTTCTACACAGACAGACCCAACAATGCCTCCAAGTCGTGTGTGTGTACAGACACAGACTTAACAATGCCTCCAAGTTGTGTGTGTACAGACAGACAGACAGACAGACCTAACAATGCCTCCAAGTCGTGCGTGTGTGCATGTGTGTAGAAAGACAGACAGACTGACTGACAGACCTAACAATAACTCCAAGTCGTGTCTGTCTGTCTTTCTTCCCAGACAGACCTAACAATGCCTCCAAGTCGTTTGTGCGTGTGTGTACAGACAGACAGACCTAACAATGCCTCCAAGTCGTGTGTGTGTGTGTAGACAGACAGACAGACAGACAGACAGACAGACAGACAGACAGACCTAACGATGCCTCCAAGTCGTTTGTCTGTGTGTGTACAGACAGACAGACCTAACAATGCCTCCAAGTCGTGTGTGTGTGTAGACAGACAGACAGACAGACAGATCTAACAATGCCTCGAAGTCGTGTGTGTGTGTGTGTGTAGACAGACAGACAGACCTAACAATGCCTCCAAGTCGTGTGTGTGTGCATGTGTGTAGAAAGACAGACAGACAGACTGACAGACCTAACAATAACTCCAAGTCGTGTCTGTATGTCTGTCTGTCTTTCTACACAGAAAGACCTAACAATGCCTCCAAGTTGTGTGTGTACAGACAAACAGAAAGACAGACAGACCTAACAATGCCTCCAAGTCGTGTGTGTGTTTGCGTGTCTGTAGAAAGACAGATAGACAGACAGACAGACCTAACAATGCCTCCAAGTCGCGTGTGTTTGTGTAGACAGACAGACAGACAAACCTCACAATGCCTCAGGTCATGTCTGTCTGTCTGTCTTTCTACACAGACAGACCTAACAATGCCTCGAAGTTGTGTGTGTGTACAGACAGACAGACAGACAGACCTAACAATGCCTCCAAGTTGTGTGTGTGTGTAGACAGACAGACAGACAGACCTAACAATGCCTCCAAGTCGTGCATGTGTGTGTGCAGACAGACAGACAGACCTAACAATGCCTCCAAGTCGTGTGTGTGTGTGTGTGTACAGACAGTCAGACAGAGAGAGTCAGGCAGAAAGTCAGAGAGACAGACAGAGTCAGACAGAGAGAGTCAGGCAGAGAGATAGACAAAGTCAGAGTCAGAGAGACAGACAGAAAGTCAGACTGATAGAAAAGAGAGAGAATGAAAGAGAGATAGACGGATAGTTGTGCCTCCAAGTTGTGTGTGTACAAACAGACAGACAGACAGACCTAACAATGCCTCCAAGTCGTGTGTGTGTGTGTAGACAGACAGACAGACAGACCTAACAATAACTCCAAGTCGTGTCTGTCTGTCTTTCTACAGAGACAGACCTAACAATGCCTCCAAGTCGTGTGTGTGTGTGTGTGTGTGTGTGTGTGTGTGTGTACAGACAGACAGACCTAACAATGCCTCCAATTCGTGTGTGTGTGTGTAGACAGACAGACAGACAAACAGACAGACCTAACAATGCCTCCAAGTCGTTTGTGTGTGTGGACAGACAGACAGACCTAACAAAGCCTCCAAGTCGTGTGTGTGTGTGCATGTGTGTAGAAAGACAGACAGACAGACAGACAGACAGACAGACCTAACAATGCCTCAGGTCGTGTCTGTCTGTCTGTCTTTCTACACAGACACAGACCTAACAATGCCTCGAAGTTGTGTGTGTGTACAGACAGACAGACAGACAGACCTAACAATGCCTCCAAGTCGTGTGTGTGTGTAGACAGACAGACAGACCTAACAATGCCTCCAAGTTGTGTGTGTGTGCGTGTGTGTAGAAAGACAGACAGACAGACTGACAGACCCTAACAATAACTCCAAGTCGTGTCTGTCTGTCTGTCAGTCTGTCTTTCTACACAGACAGACCTAACAATGCCTCCAGGTCGTGTCTGTCTGTCTGTCTTTCTACACAGACAGACCTAACAATGCCTCCAAGTCGTGTGTGTGTGTGTAGAAAGACAGACAGACAGACAGACCTTACAATGCCTCCAGGTCGTGTCTGTATGTCTGTCTGTCTTTCTACACAGACAGACCTAGTGCCAGACAGACAGACAGACAAACCTAACAATAACTCCAAGTCGTGTCTGTATGTCTGTCTGTCTTTCTACACAGACAGACCTAACAATGCCTCCAAGTTGTGTGTGTACAGACAAACAGAAAGACAGACAGACCTAACAATGCCTCCAAGTCGTGTGTGTGTTTGCGTGTCTGTAGAAAGACAGATAGACAGACAGACAGACCTAACAATGCCTCCAAGTTGCGTGTGTTTGTGTAGACAGACAGACAGACCTAACAATGCCTCAGGTCGTGTCTGTCTGTCTGTCTTTCGACACAGACAGACCTAACAATGCCTCGAAGTTGTGTGTGTGTACAGACAGACAGACCTAACAATGCCTCCAAGTCGTGTGTGTGTACAGACACAGACCTAACAATGCCTCCAAGTCGCGTGTGTGTACAGACAGACAGACCTAACAATGCCTCAGGTCGTGTCTGTCTGTCTGTCTTTCTACACAGACAGACCTAACAATGCCTCGAAGTTGTGTGTGTACAGACAGACAGACCTAACAAAGCCTCCAAGTCGTGTGTGTGTGCATGTGTGTAGAAAGACAGACAGACAGACAGACAGACCTAACAATGCCTCCAAGTCGTGTCTGTCTGTCTTTCTACACAGACAGACCTAACAATGCCTCCAAGTTGTGTGTGTACAGACAAACAGAAAGACAGACAGACCTAACAATGCCTCCAAGTCGTGTGTGTGTGCGTGTGTGTAGAAAGACAGACAGACAGACTGACAGACCCTAACAATAACTCCAAGTCGTGTCTGTCTGTCTGTCTGTACACACAGACAGACCTAACAATGCCTCCAGGTCGTGTCTGTCTGTCTGTCTTTCTACACAGACAGACCTAGTGCCAGACAGACAGACAGACAGACCTAACAATGCCTCCAAGTCGTGCGTGTGTGTAGAAAGACAGACAGACAGACAAACAGACCTAACAATAACTCCAAGTCGTGTCTGTCTGTCTCTCTACACAGACAGACCTAACAATTTCTCCAAGTCGTGTGTGTGTGTGTGTACAGACAGACAGACCTAACAATGCCTCCAGGTCGTGTGTGTGTGTAGACAGACAGACAGACAGACAGACAAACAGACCTAACAATGCCTCAGGTCGTGTCTGTCTGTCTTTCTACACAGACAGACCCAACAATGCCTCCAAGTCGTGTGTGTGTACAGACACAGACCTAACAATGCCTCCAAGTTGTGTGTGTACAGACAGACAGACAGACAGACCTAACAATGCCTCCAAGTCGTGCGTGTGTGCATGTGTGTAGAAAGACAGACAGACAGATTGACAGACCTAACAATAACTCCAAGTAGTGTATGTCTGTCTTTCTACACAGACAGACCTAACAATGCCTCCAAGTCGTGTGTGTGTGTGTAGACAGACAGACAGACCTAGCAATGCCTCCAAGTCGTGCGTGTGTGTAGAAAGACAGACAGACAGACAGACAGACAGACCTAACAATGCCTCCAAGTCGTGCATGTGTGTGTACAGACAGACAGACAGACAGACCTAACAATGCCTCCAAGTCGTGCGTGTGTGTGTACAGACAGTCAGACAAAGAGAGTCAGGCAAAAAGTCAGAGAGACAGACAGAGTCAGACAGAGAGAGTCAGGCAGAGAGACAGACAAAGTCAGAGAGTCAGAGAGACAGACAGAAAGTCAGACTGATAGATAAGAGAGAGAATGAAAGAGCGATAGACGGATAGTTGTGCCCCCAAGTTGTGTGTGTACAGACAAACAGAAAGACAGACAGACCTAACAATGCCTCCAAGTCGTGTGTGTGTTTGCGGGTCTGTAGAAAGACAGATAGACAGACAGACAGACCTAACAATGCCTCCAAGTCGCGTGTGTTTGTGTAGACAGACAGACAGACCTAACAATGCCTCAGGTCGTGTCTGTCTGTCTGTCTTTCTACACAGACAGACCTAACAATGCCTCGAAGTTGTGTGTGTGTACAGACAGACAGACAGACATACCTAGCAATGCCTCCAAGTTGTGTGTGTGTGTGTAGACAGACAGACAGACAGACCTAACAATGCCTCCAAGTCGTGCATGTGTGTGTGCAGACAGACAGACAGACCTAACAATGCCTCCAAGTCGCGTGTGTGTGTGTAGACAGACAGACAGATAGACATACCTAGCAATGCCTCAAAGTTGTGTGTGTGTGTGTAGACAGACAGACAGACAGACCTAACAATGCCTCCAAGTCGTGCATGTGTGTGTGCAGACAGACAGAAAGACCTAACAATGCCTCCAAGTCGTGTGTGTGTGTAGACAGACAGACCTAACAATGCCTCCAAGTCGTGTGTGTGTGCGTGTGTGTAGAAAGACAGACAGACAGACTGACAGACCCTAACAATAACTCCAAGTCGTGTCTGTCTGTCTGTCTGTCTTTCTACACAGACAGACCTAACAATGCCTCCAGGTCATGTCTGTCTGTCTGTCTTTCTACACAGACAGACCTAACAATGCCTCCAAGTCGTGTGTGTGAATGCGTGTGTGGAGAAAGACAGACAGACAGACAGACCTAACAATGCCTCCAAGTCGTGTGTGTGTGTAGACAGACAGACAGAACTAACAATGCCTCAGGTCGTGTCTGTCTGTCTGTCTTTCTACACAGACAGACCTAACAATGCCTCGAAGTTTTGTGTGTGTACAGACAGACAGACAGACAGACCTAACAATGCCTCCAAGTCGTGTGTGTGTGTAGACAGACAGACAGACAGACCTAACAATGCCTCCAAGTCGTGTGTGTGTGTAGACAGACAGACAGACCTAACAATGCCTCCAAGTCGTGTGTGTTTGCGTGTGTGTAGAAAGACAGACAGACAGACTGACAGACCCTAACAATAACTCCAAGTCGTGTCTGTCTGTCTGTCTGTCTTTCTACACAGACAGACCTAACAATGCCTCCAAGTCGTGTGTGTGTGCGTGTGTGTGTGTAGAAAGACAGACAGACAGACTGACAGACCCTAACAATAACTCCAAGTCGTGTCTGTCTGACTGTCTGTCTTTCTACACAGACAGACCTAACAATGCCTCCAAGTCGTGTGTGTGTGTGCGTGTGTGTAGAAAGACAGACAGACAGACAGACCTAACAATGCCTCCAGGTCGTGTCTGTCTGTCTGTCTTTCTACACAGACAGACCTAACAATGCCTCCAAGTCGTGTGTGTGTGTGCGTGTGTGTAGAAAGACAGACAGACAGACAGACCTAACAATGCCTCCAAGTCGTGTGTGTGTGTGTAGACAGACAGACAGACAGACCTAACAATGCCTCCAAGTCGTGCATGTGTGTGTGCAGACAGATAGACAGACCTAACAATGCCTCAGGTCGTGTCTGTCTGTCTGTCTTTCTACACAGACACAGACCTAACAATGCCTCGAAGTTGTGTGTGTGTACAGACAGACAGACAGAAAGACCTAACAATGCCTCCAAGTCGTGTGTGTGTGTAGACAGACAGACAGACCTAACAATGCCTCCAAGTCGTGTGTGTGTGCGTGTGTGTAGAAAGACAGACAGACAGACAGACCTAACAATGCCTCCAGGTCGTGTCTGTCTGTCTGTCTTTCTACACAGACAGACCTAACAATGCCTCCAAGTCGTGTGTGTGTGTGCGTGTGTGTAGAAAGACAGACAGACAGACAGACCTAACAATGCCTCCAAGTCGTGTGTGTGTGTGCGTGTGTGTAGAAAGACAGACAGACAGACAGACCTAACAATGCCTCCAAGTCGTGTGTGTGTGTGTGTGTAGACAGACAGACAGACAGACCTAACAATGCCTCCAAGTCGTGCGTGTGTGTAGAAAGACAGACAGACAGACAAACAGACCTAACAATAACTCCAAGTCGTGTCTGTCTGTCTCTCTACACAGACAGACCTAACAATTTCTCAAAGTCGTGTGTGTGTGTGTGTGTACAGACAGACAGACCTAACAATGCCTCCAGGTCGTGTGTGTGTGTAGACAGACAGACAGACAGACAGACAAACAGACCTAACAATAACTCCAAGTCGTGTCTGTCTGTCTCTCTACACAGACAGACCTAACAATTTCTCCAAGTCGTGTGTGTGTGTGTGTGTACAGACAGACAGACCTAACAATGCCTCCAATTCCTGCGTGTGTGTGTACAGACAGTCAGACAGAGAGAGTCAGGCAAAAAGTCAGAGAGACAGACAGAGTCAGACAGAGAGAGTCAGGCAGAGAGACAGACAAAGTCAGAGAGTCAGAGAGACAGACAGAAAGTCAGACTGATAGATAAGAGAGAGAATGAAAGAGCGATAGACGGATAGTTGTGCCTCCAAGTTGTGTGTGTACAGACAGACAGACAGACCTAACAATGCCTCCAAGTTGTGTGTGTGTGTGTGTAGACAGACAGACAGACCTAACAATACCTCCAAGTCATGTGTGTGTGTACAGACACAGACCCAACAATGCCTCCAAGTCGTGTGTGTGTGTGTACAGACAAACAGACCTAACAATGCCTCAAAGTCGTGTGTGTGTCGACAGACAGACAGACAGACAGACAGACCTAACAATGCCTCCAAGTTGTGCGTGTGTGCGTGTGTGTAGAAAGACAGACAGACAGACTGACAGACCTAACAATAACTCCAAGTCGTGTGTGTGTGTAGACAGACAGACAGACAGACCTAACAATGCCTCGAAGTCGTGTGTGTGTGTGTGTGTATAGACAGACAGACAGACCTAACAATGCCTCCAAGTCGTGTGTGTGTGCATGTGTGTAGAAAGACAGACAGACTGACAGACCTAACAATAACTCCAAGTCGTGTCTGTATGTCTGTCTGTCTTTCTACACAGACAGACCTAACAATGCCTCCAAGTCGTGTGTGTGTGTGCAGACAGACAGACAGACCTAACAATAACTCCAAGTCGTGTCTGTCTGTCTTTCTACGGAGACAGACCTAACAATGCCTCCAAGTCGTGTGTGTGTGTGTGTGTACAGACAGACAGACCTAACAATGCCTCCAATTCGTGTGTGTGTGTGTGTAGACAGACAGACAGACAGACAGACCTAACAATGCCTCCAAGTCGTGTGTGTGAATGCGTGTGTGGAGAAAGACAGACAGACAGACAGACCTAACAATGCCTCCAAGTCGTGTGTGTGTGTAGACAGACAGACAGAACTAACAATGCCTCAGGTCGTGTCTGTCTGTCTGTCTTTCTACACAGACAGACCTAACAATGCCTCGAAGTTTTGTGTGTGTACAGACAGACAGACAGACAGACCTAACAATGCCTCCAAGTCGTGTGTGTGTGTAGACAGACAGACAGACAGACCTAACAATGCCTCCAAGTCGTGTGTGTGTGTAGACAGACAGACAGACCTAACAATGCCTCCAAGTCGTGTGTGTTTGCGTGTGTGTAGAAAGACAGACAGACAGACTGACAGACCCTAACAATAACTCCAAGTCGTGTCTGTCTGTCTGTCTGTCTTTCTACACAGACAGACCTATCAATGCCTCCAAGTCGTGTGTGTGTGCGTGTGTGTGTTTTGAAAGACAGACAGACAGACTGACAGACCCTAACAATAACTCCAAGTCGTGTCTGTCTGACTGTCTGTCTTTCTACACAGACAGACCTAACAATGCCTCCAAGTCGTGTGTGTGTGTGCGTGTGTGTAGAAAGACAGACAGACAGACAGACCTAACAATGCCTCCAAGTCGTGTGTGTGTGTGCGTGTGTGTAGAAAGACAGACAGACAGACAGACCTAACAATGCCTCCAAGTCGTGTGTGTGTGTGTGTGTAGACAGACAGACAGACAGACCTAACAATGCCTCCAAGTCGTGCGTGTGTGTAGAAAGACAGACAGACAGACAAACAGACCTAACAATAACTCCAAGTCGTGTCTGTCTGTCTCTCTACACAGACAGACCTAACAATTTCTCAAAGTCGTGTGTGTGTGTGTGTGTACAGACAGACAGACCTAACAATGCCTCCAGGTCGTGTGTGTGTGTAGACAGACAGACAGACAGACAAACAGACCTAACAATAACTCCAAGTCGTGTCTGTCTGTCTCTCTACACAGACAGACCTAACAATTTCTCCAAGTCGTGTGTGTGTGTGTGTGTACAGACAGACAGACCTAACAATGCCTCCAATTCCTGCGTGTGTGTGTACAGACAGTCAGACAGAGAGAGTCAGGCAAAAAGTCAGAGAGACAGACAGAGTCAGACAGAGAGAGTCAGGCAGAGAGACAGACAAAGTCAGAGAGTCAGAGAGACAGACAGAAAGTCAGACTGATAGATAAGAGAGAGAATGAAAGAGCGATAGACGGATAGTTGTGCCTCCAAGTTGTGTGTGTACAGACAGACAGACAGACCTAACAATGCCTCCAAGTTGTGTGTGTGTGTGTGTAGACAGACAGACAGACCTAACAATACCTCCAAGTCATGTGTGTGTGTACAGACACAGACCCAACAATGCCTCCAAGTCGTGTGTGTGTGTGTACAGACAAACAGACCTAACAATGCCTCAAAGTCGTGTGTGTGTCGACAGACAGACAGACAGACAGACAGACCTAACAATGCCTCCAAGTTGTGCGTGTGTGCGTGTGTGTAGAAAGACAGACAGACAGACTGACAGACCTAACAATAACTCCAAGTCGTGTGTGTGTGTAGACAGACAGACAGACAGACCTAACAATGCCTCGAAGTCGTGTGTGTGTGTGTGTGTATAGACAGACAGACAGACCTAACAATGCCTCCAAGTCGTGTGTGTGTGCATGTGTGTAGAAAGACAGACAGACTGACAGACCTAACAATAACTCCAAGTCGTGTCTGTATGTCTGTCTGTCTTTCTACACAGACAGACCTAACAATGCCTCCAAGTCGTGTGTGTGTGTGCAGACAGACAGACAGACCTAACAATAACTCCAAGTCGTGTCTGTCTGTCTTTCTACGGAGACAGACCTAACAATGCCTCCAAGTCGTGTGTGTGTGTGTGTACAGACAGACAGACCTAACAATGCCTCCAATTCGTGTGTGTGTGTGTGTAGACAGACAGACAGACAGACAGACCTAACAATGCCTCCAAGTCGTGTGTGTGAATGCGTGTGTGGAGAAAGACAGACAGACAGACAGACCTAACAATGCCTCCAAGTCGTGTGTGTGTGTAGACAGACAGACAGAACTAACAATGCCTCAGGTCGTGTCTGTCTGTCTGTCTTTCTACACAGACAGACCTAACAATGCCTCGAAGTTTTGTGTGTGTACAGACAGACAGACAGACAGACCTAACAATGCCTCCAAGTCGTGTGTGTGTGTAGACAGACAGACAGACAGACCTAACAATGCCTCCAAGTCGTGTGTGTGTGTAGACAGACAGACAGACCTAACAATGCCTCCAAGTCGTGTGTGTTTGCGTGTGTGTAGAAAGACAGACAGACAGACTGACAGACCCTAACAATAACTCCAAGTCGTGTCTGTCTGTCTGTCTGTCTTTCTACACAGACAGACCTATCAATGCCTCCAAGTCGTGTGTGTGTGCGTGTGTGTGTTTTGAAAGACAGACAGACAGACTGACAGACCCTAACAATAACTCCAAGTCGTGTCTGTCTGACTGTCTGTCTTTCTACACAGACAGACCTAACAATGCCTCCAAGTCGTGTGTGTGTGTGCGTGTGTGTAGAAAGACAGACAGACAGACAGACCTAACAATGCCTCCAAGTCGTGTGTGTGTGTGCGTGTGTGTAGAAAGACAGACAGACAGACAGACCTAACAATGCCTCCAAGTCGTGTGTGTGTGTGTGTGTAGACAGACAGACAGACAGACCTAACAATGCCTCCAAGTCGTGCGTGTGTGTAGAAAGACAGACAGACAGACAAACAGACCTAACAATAACTCCAAGTCGTGTCTGTCTGTCTCTCTACACAGACAGACCTAACAATTTCTCAAAGTCGTGTGTGTGTGTGTGTGTACAGACAGACAGACCTAACAATGCCTCCAGGTCGTGTGTGTGTGTAGACAGACAGACAGACAGACAAACAGACCTAACAATAACTCCAAGTCGTGTCTGTCTGTCTCTCTACACAGACAGACCTAACAATTTCTCCAAGTCGTGTGTGTGTGTGTGTGTACAGACAGACAGACCTAACAATGCCTCCAATTCCTGCGTGTGTGTGTACAGACAGTCAGACAGAGAGAGTCAGGCAAAAAGTCAGAGAGACAGACAGAGTCAGACAGAGAGAGTCAGGCAGAGAGACAGACAAAGTCAGAGAGTCAGAGAGACAGACAGAAAGTCAGACTGATAGATAAGAGAGAGAATGAAAGAGCGATAGACGGATAGTTGTGCCTCCAAGTTGTGTGTGTACAGACAGACAGACAGACCTAACAATGCCTCCAAGTTGTGTGTGTGTGTGTGTAGACAGACAGACAGACCTAACAATACCTCCAAGTCATGTGTGTGTGTACAGACACAGACCCAACAATGCCTCCAAGTCGTGTGTGTGTGTGTACAGACAAACAGACCTAACAATGCCTCAAAGTCGTGTGTGTGTCGACAGACAGACAGACAGACAGACAGACCTAACAATGCCTCCAAGTTGTGCGTGTGTGCGTGTGTGTAGAAAGACAGACAGACAGACTGACAGACCTAACAATAACTCCAAGTCGTGTGTGTGTGTAGACAGACAGACAGACAGACCTAACAATGCCTCGAAGTCGTGTGTGTGTGTGTGTGTATAGACAGACAGACAGACCTAACAATGCCTCCAAGTCGTGTGTGTGTGCATGTGTGTAGAAAGACAGACAGACTGACAGACCTAACAATAACTCCAAGTCGTGTCTGTATGTCTGTCTGTCTTTCTACACAGACAGACCTAACAATGCCTCCAAGTCGTGTGTGTGTGTGCAGACAGACAGACAGACCTAACAATAACTCCAAGTCGTGTCTGTCTGTCTTTCTACAGAGACAGACCTAACAATGCCTCCAAGTCGTGTGTGTGTGTGTGTGTACAGACAGACAGACCTAACAATGCCTCCAATTCGTGTGTGTGTGTGTGTAGACAGACAGACAGACAGACAGACCTAACAATGCCTCCAAGTCGTTTGTGTGTGTGTGTACAGACAGACAGACAGACCTAACAAAGCCTCCAAGTCGTGTGTGTGTGCATGTGTGTAGAAAGACAGACATACAGACAGACAGACCTAAAAATGCCTCAGGTCGTGTCTGTCTGTCTGTCTTTCTACACAGACAGACCTAACAATGCCTCCAAGTCGTTTGTGCGTTTGTGTACAGACAGACAGACCTAACAATGCCTCCAAGTCGTGTGTGTGTGTAGACAGACAGACAGACAGACCTAGCAATGCCTCCAAGTCGTGCGTGTGTGTAGAAAGACAGACAGACAGACAGACCTAACAATGCCTCCAAGTCGTGTGTGTGTGTGTAGACAGACAGACAGACAGACCTAACAATGCCTCCAAGTCGTGCGTGTGTGTAGAAAGACAGACAGACAGACAGACAGACAGACAAACAGACCTAACAATGCCTCAGGTCGTGTCTGTCTGTCTGTCTGTCTTTCTACATAGACAGACCCAACAATGCCTCCAAGTCGTGTGTGTGTGTAGACAGACAGACAGACAGACCTAACAATGCCTCCAAGTCGTGTGTGTGTAGACAGACAGACAGACAGACCTAACAATGCCTCCAAGTCGTGTGTGTTTGCGTGTGTGTAGAAAGACAGACAGACTGACAGACTGACAGACCCTAACAATAACTCCAAGTCATGTCTTTCTGTCTGTCTGTCTGTCTTTCTACACAGACAGACCTAACAATGCCTCCAGGTCGTGTATGTCTGTCTGTCTTTCTACACAGACAGACCTAACAATGCCTCCAAGTAGTGTGTGTGTGTGCGTGTGTGTAGAAAGACAGACAGACAGACAGACCTAACAATGCCTCCAGGTTGTGTCCGTCTGTCTGTCTTTCTACACAGACAGACCTAGTGCCAGACAGACAGACAGACAGACCTAACAATGCCTCCAAGTCGTGCGTGTGTGTAGAAAGACAGACAGACAGACAAACAGACCTAACAATAACTCCAAGTCGTGTCTGTCTGTCTCTCTACACAGACAGACCTAACAATTTCTCCAAGTCGTGTGTGTGTGTGTGTACAGACAGACAGACCTAACAATGCCTCCAAGTCGTGCATGTGTGTGTACAGACAGACAGACAGACAGACCTAACAATGCCTCCAAGTCGTGCGTGTGTGTGTACAGACAGTCAGACAAAGAGAGTCAGGCAAAAAGTCAGAGAGACAGACAGAGTCAGACAGAGAGAGTCAGGCAGAGAGACACACGGAGTCAGAGAGACAGACAGAAAGTCAGACTGATAGATAAGAGAGAGAATGAAAGAGCGATAGACAGATAGTTTTGCCTCCAAGTTGTGTGTGTACAGACAGACAGACAGACCTAACAATGCCTCCAAGTCGTGTGTGTGTAGACAGACAGACAGACAGACAGACCTAACAATACATCCAAGTCGTGTGTGTGTACAGACACAGACCTAACAATGCCTCCAAGTCGTGTGTGTGTGTGTGTGTACAGACAAACAGACCTAACAATGCCTCCAAGTTGTGCGTGTGTGTGTGTGTGTACAGACAGTCAGACAGAGAGAGTCAGGCAGAAAGTCAGAGAGACAGACAGAGTCAGACAGAGAGAGTCAGGCAGAGAGACAGACAAAGTCAGAGTCAGAGAGACAGACAGAAATTCAGACTGATAGAAAAGAGAGAATGAAAGAGAGATAGACGGATAGTTGTGCCTCCAAGTTGTGTGTGTACAGACAGACAGACAGACAGACCTAACAATGCCTCCAAGTCGTGTGTGTGTGTGTAGACAGACAGACAGACAGACCTAACAATAACTGCAAGTCGTGTCTGTCTGTCTTTCTACAGAGACAGACCTAACAATGCCTCCAAGTCGTGTGTGTGTGTGTGTGTAGACAGACAGACAGACAGACAGACAGACAGACCTAACAATGCCTCCAAGTCGTTTGTGTGTGTGTGTGTACAGACAGACATAACTAACAAAGCCTCCAAGACGTGTGTGTGTGCATGTGTGTAGAAAGACAGACAGACAGACAGACAGACAGACCTAACAATGCCTCAGGTCGTGTCTGTCTGTCTGTCTTTCTACACAGACACAGACCTAACAATGCCTCGAAGTTGTGTGTGTGTACAGACAGACAGACAGACAGACCTAACAATGCCTCCAAGTCGTGTGTGTGTGTAGACAGACAGACAGACCTAACAATGCCTCCAAGTCGTGTGTGTGTGCGTGTGTGTAGAAAGACAGACAGACAGACTGACAGACCCTAACAATAACTCCAAGTCGTGTCTGTCTGTCTGTCTGTCTTTCTACACAGACAGACCTAACAATGCCTCCAGGTCGTGTCTGTCTGTCTGTCTTTCTACACAGACAGACCTAACAATGCCTCCAAGTCGTGTGTGTGTGCGTGTGTGTAGAAAGACAGACAGACAGACAGACCTAACAATGCCTCCAGGTCGTGTCTGTCTGTCTGTCTGTCTTTCTACACAGACAGACCTAGTGCCAGACAGACAGACAGACAGACCTAACAATGCCTCCAAGTCGTGCGTGTGTGTAGAAAGACAGACAGACAGACAAACAGACCAAACAATAACTCCAAGTCGTGTCTGTCTGTCTCTCTACACAGACAGACCTAACAATTTCTCCAAGTCGTGTGTGTGTGTGTGTACAGACAGGCAGACCTAACAATGCCTCCAGGTCGTGTGTGTGTGTAGACAGACAGACAGACAGACAGACAAACAGACCTAACAATGCCTCCAGGTCCTGTCTGTCTGTCTGTCTTTCTACACAGACAGACCTAACAATTTCTCCAAGTCGTGTGTGTGTGTGTGTACAGACAGGCAGACCTAACAATGCCTCCAGGTCGTGTGTGTGTGTAGACAGACAGACAGACAGACAGACAAACAGACCTAACAATGCCTCAGGTCGTGTCTGTCTGTCTGTCTGTCTTTCTACACAGACAGACCCAACAATGCCTCCAAGTCGTGTGTGTGTACAGAAACAGACCTAACAATGCCTCCAAGTTGTGTGTGTGTGCATGTGTGTAGAAAGACAGACAGACAGACTGACAGACCTAACAATAACTCCAAGTCGTGCGTGTGTGCATGTGTGTAGAAAGACAGACAGACAGACTGACAGACCTAACAATAACTCCAAGTCGTGTCTGTCTGTCTTTCTACACAGACAGACCTAACAATGCCTCCAAGTCGTTTGTGCATGTGTGTACAGACAGACAGACCTAACAATGCCTCCAAGTCGTGTGTGTGTGTGTAGACAGACAGACAGACAGACAGACAGACCTAACAATGCCTCCAAGTCGTGCATGTGTGTGTACAGACAGACAGACAGACAGACCTAACAATGCCTCCAAGTCGTGCATGTGTGTGTACAGACAGTCAGACAAAGAGAGTCAGGCAAAAAGTCAGAGAGACAGACAGAGTCAGACAGAGAGAGTCAGGCAGAGAGACAGACAAAGTCAGAGAGTCAGAGAGACAGACAGAAAGTCAGACTGATAGATAAGAGAGAGAATGAAAGAGCGATCGACGGATAGTTGTGCCTCCAAGTTGTGTGTGTACAGACAGACAGACAGACCTAACAATGCCTCCAAGTCGTGTGTGTGTGTGTGTAGACAGACAGACAGACAGACCTAACAATACCTCCAAGTCGTGTGTGTGTACAGACACAGACCTAACAATGCCTCCAAGTCGTGTGTGTGTGTGTGTGCAGACAGACAGACCTAACAATGCCTCCAATTCGTGTGTGTGTGTGTAGACAGACAGACAGACAGACCTAACAATGCCTCCAAGTCGTGTGTGTGTGTGCATGTGTGTAGAAAGACAGACAGACAGACAGACAGACAGACAGACCTAACAATGCCTCAGGTCGTGTCTGTCTGTCTGTCTTTCTACACAGACACAGACCTAACAATGCCTCGAAGTTGTGTGTGTGTACAGACAGACAGACAGACAGACCTAACAATGCCTCCAAGTCGTGTGTGTGTGTAGACAGACAGACAGACCTAACAATGCTTCCAAGTCGTGTGTGTGTGTGTAGACAGACAGACAGACAGACAGACCTAACAATGCCTCGAAGTCGTGTGTGTGTGTAGACAGACAGACAGACCTAACAATGCCTCCAAGTCGTGTGTGTGTGTAGACAGACAGACAGACCTAACAATGCCTCCAGGTCGTGTGTGTCTGTCTGTCTGTCTTTCTACACAGACAGACCTAGTGCCAGACAGACAGACAGACAGACCTAACAATGCCTCCAAGTCGTGCGTGTGTGTAGAAAGACAGACAGACAGACAAACAGACCAAACAATAACTCCAAGTCGTGTCTGTCTGTCTCTCTACACAGACAGACCTAACAATTTCTCCAAGTCGTGTGTGTGTGTGTGTGTACAGACAGGCAGACCTAACAATGCCTCCAGGTCGTGTGTGTGTGTAGACAGACAGACAGACAGACAGACAAACAGACCTAACAATGCCTCCAGGTCCTGTCTGTCTGTCTGTCTTTCTACACAGACAGACCTAACAATTTCTCCAAGTCGTGTGTGTGTGTGTGTACAGACAGGCAGACCTAACAATGCCTCCAGGTCGTGTGTGTGTGTAGACAGACAGACAGACAGACAGACAAACAGACCTAACAATGCCTCAGGTCGTGTCTGTCTGTCTGTCTGTCTTTCTACACAGACAGACCCAACAATGCCTCCAAGTCGTGTGTGTGTACAGAAACATACCTAACAATGCCTCCAAGTTGTGTGTGTGTGCATGTGTGTAGAAAGACAGACAGACAGACTGACAGACCTAACAATAACTCCAAGTCGTGCGTGTGTGCATGTGTGTAGAAAGACAGACAGACAGACTGACAGACCTAACAATAACTCCAAGTCGTGTCTGTCTGTCTTTCTACACAGACAGACCTAACAATGCCTCCAAGTCGTTTGTGCATGTGTGTACAGACAGACAGACCTAACAATGCCTCCAAGTCGTGTGTGTGTGTGTAGACAGACAGACAGACAGACAGACAGACCTAACAATGCCTCCAAGTCGTGCATGTGTGTGTACAGACAGACAGACAGACAGACCTAACAATGCCTCCAAGTCGTGCATGTGTGTGTACAGACAGTCAGACAAAGAGAGTCAGGCAAAAAGTCAGAGAGACAGACAGAGTCAGACAGAGAGAGTCAGGCAGAGAGACAGACAAAGTCAGAGAGTCAGAGAGACAGACAGAAAGTCAGACTGATAGATAAGAGAGAGAATGAAAGAGCGATCGACGGATAGTTGTGCCTCCAAGTTGTGTGTGTACAGACAGACAGACAGACCTAACAATGCCTCCAAGTCGTGTGTGTGTGTGTAGACAGACAGACAGACATACCTAACAATACCTCCAAGTCGTGTGTGTGTACAGACACAGACCTAACAATGCCTCCAAGTCGTGTGTGTGTGTGTGTGCAGACAGACAGACCTAACAATGCCTCCAATTCGTGTGTGTGTGTGTAGACAGACAGACAGACAGACCTAACAATGCCTCCAAGTCGTGTGTGTGTGTGCATGTGTGTAGAAAGACAGACAGACAGACAGACAGACAGACAGACCTAACAATGCCTCAGGTCGTGTCTGTCTGTCTGTCTTTCTACACAGACACAGACCTAACAATGCCTCGAAGTTGTGTGTGTGTACAGACAGACAGACAGACAGACCTAACAATGCCTCCAAGTCGTGTGTGTGTGTAGACAGACAGACAGACCTAACAATGCTTCCAAGTCGTGTGTGTGTGTGTAGACAGACAGACAGACAGACAGACCTAACAATGCCTCGAAGTCGTGTGTGTGTGAGTGTGTAGACAGACAGACAGACCTAACAATGCCTCCAAGTCGTGTGTGTGTGTAGACAGACAGACAGACCTAACAATGCCTCCAAGTCGTGTGTGTGTTTGCGTGTCTGTAGAAAGACAGATAGACAGACAGACAGACCTAACAATGCCTCCAAGTCGCGTGTGTTTGTGTAGACAGACAGACAGACCTAACAATGCCTCAGGTCGTGTCTGTCTGTCTGTCTTTCTACACAGACAGACCTAACAATGCCTCGAAGTTGTGTGTGTGTACAGACAGACAGACAGACAGACAGACATACCTAACAATGCCTCCAAGTTGTGTGTGTGTGTGTAGACAGACAGACAGACAGACCTAACAATGCCTCCAAGTCGTGCATGTGTGTGTGCAGACAGACAGACAGACCTAACAATGCCTCCAAGTCGCGTGTGTGTGTGTGTAGACAGACAGACAGACAGACAGACAGACAGACAGACAGACAGACAGACAGACAGACAGACAGACAGACAGACAGACCTAACAATGCCTCCAAGTCGTGTGTGTGTGTGTGTGTGTACAGACAGTCAGACAGAGAGAGTCAGGCAGAAAGTCAGAGAGACAGACAGAGTCAGACAGAGAGAGTCAGGCAGAGAGACAGACAAAGTCAGAGAGTCAGAGAGACAGACAGAAATTCAGACTGATAGAAAAGAGAGAGAATGAAAGAGAGATAGACGGATAGTTGTGCCTCCAAGTTGTGTGTGTACAGACAGACAGACCTAACAATGCCTCCAAGTCGTGTGTGTGTGTGTAGACAGACAGACAGACAGACAGACCTAACAATGCCTCCAAGTCGTGTCTGTCTGTCTTTCTACACAGACAGACCTAACAATGCCTCCAAGTCGTTTGTGCGTTTGTGTACAGACAGACAGACCTAACAATGCCTCCAAGTCGTGTGTGTGTGTGTAGACAGACAGACAGACAGACAGACAGACAGACAGACAGACCTATCAATGCCTCCAATTCGTGCGTGTGTGTAGAAAGACAGACAGACAGACAGACAGACCTAACAATGCCTCCAAGTCGTGCGTGTGTGTGTACAGACAGTCAGACAGAGAGAGTCAGGCAGAGAGACAGACAAAGTCAGAGAGTCAGAGAGACAGACAGAAAGTCAGACTGATAGATAAGAGAGAGAATGAAAGAGCGATAGACGGATAGTTGTGCCTCCAAGTTGTGTGTGTACAGACAGACAGACAGACCTAACAATGCCTCCAAGTCGTGTGTGTGTGTGTGTAGACAGACAGACAGACAGACCTAACAATACCTCCAAGTCGTGTGTGTGTGTACAGACACAGACCCAACAATGCCTCCAAGTCGTGTGTGTGTGTGTGTACAGACAAACAGACCTAACAATGCCTCAAAGTCGTGTGTGTGTGTAGACAGACAGACAGACAGACAGACAGACCTAACAATGCCTCCAAGTCGTGTGTGTGTGTGTGTGTAGACAGACAGACAGACCTAACAATGCCTCCAAGTCGTGTGTGTGTGCATGTGTGTAGAAAGACAGACAGACAGACTGACAGACCTAAAAATAACTCCAAGTCGTGTCTGTATGTCTGTCTGTCTTTCTACACAGACAGACCTAACAATGCCTGCAAGTCGTGTGTGTGTGTGTAGACAGACAGACAGACCTAACAATAACTGCAAGTCGTGTCTGTCTGTCTTTCTACAGAGACAGACCTAACAATGCCTCCAAGTCGTGTGTGTGTGTGTGTGTAGACAGACAGACAGACAGACAGACAGACCTAACAATGCCTCCAAGTCGTTTGTGTGTGTGTGTGTGTGTACAGACAGACAGACCTAACAAAGCCTCCAAGACGTGTGTGTGTGCATGTGTGTAGAAAGACAGACAGACAGACAGACAGACAGACCTAACAATGCCTCAGGTCGTGTCTGTCTGTCTGTCTTTCTACACAGACACAGACCTAACAATGCCTCGAAGTTGTGTGTGTGTACAGACAGACAGACAGACAGACAGACCTAACAATGCCTCCAAGTCGTGTGTGTGTGTAGACAGACAGACAGACAGACAGACCTAACAATGCCTCCAAGTCGTGCATGTGTGTGTACAGACAGTCAGACAAAGAGAGTCAGGCAAAAAGTCAGAGAGACAGACAGAGTCAGACAGAGAGAGTCAGGCAGAGAGACAGACAAAGTCAGAGAGTCAGAGAGACAGACAGAAAGTCAGACTGATAGATAAGAGAGAGAATGAAAGAGCGATCGACGGATAGTTGTGCCTCCAAGTTGTGTGTGTACAGACAGACAGACAGACCTAACAATGCCTCCAAGTCGTGTGTGTGTGTGTGTAGACAGACAGACAGACATACCTAACAATACCTCCAAGTCGTGTGTGTGTACAGACACAGACCTAACAATGCCTCCAAGTCGTGTGTGTGTGTGTGTGCAGACAGACAGACCTAACAATGCCTCCAATTCGTGTGTGTGTGTGTAGACAGACAGACAGACAGACCTAACAATGCCTCCAAGTCGTGTGTGTGTGTGCATGTGTGTAGAAAGACAGACAGACAGACAGACAGACAGACAGACCTAACAATGCCTCAGGTCGTGTCTGTCTGTCTGTCTTTCTACACAGACACAGACCTAACAATGCCTCGAAGTTGTGTGTGTGTACAGACAGACAGACAGACAGACCTAACAATGCCTCCAAGTCGTGTGTGTGTGTAGACAGACAGACAGACCTAACAATGCTTCCAAGTCGTGTGTGTGTGTGTAGACAGACAGACAGACAGACAGACCTAACAATGCCTCGAAGTCGTGTGTGTGTGAGTGTGTAGACAGACAGACAGACCTAACAATGCCTCCAAGTCGTGTGTGTGTGTAGACAGACAGACAGACCTAACAATGCCTCCAAGTCGTGTGTGTGTTTGCGTGTCTGTAGAAAGACAGATAGACAGACAGACAGACCTAACAATGCCTCCAAGTCGCGTGTGTTTGTGTAGACAGACAGACAGACCTAACAATGCCTCAGGTCGTGTCTGTCTGTCTGTCTTTCTACACAGACAGACCTAACAATGCCTCGAAGTTGTGTGTGTGTACAGACAGACAGACAGACAGACAGACATACCTAACAATGCCTCCAAGTTGTGTGTGTGTGTGTAGACAGACAGACAGACAGACCTAACAATGCCTCCAAGTCGTGCATGTGTGTGTGCAGACAGACAGACAGACCTAACAATGCCTCCAAGTCGCGTGTGTGTGTGTGTAGACAGACAGACAGACAGACAGACAGACAGACAGACAGACAGACAGACAGACAGACAGACAGACAGACAGACAGACCTAACAATGCCTCCAAGTCGTGTGTGTGTGTGTGTGTGTACAGACAGTCAGACAGAGAGAGTCAGGCAGAAAGTCAGAGAGACAGACAGAGTCAGACAGAGAGAGTCAGGCAGAGAGACAGACAAAGTCAGAGAGTCAGAGAGACAGACAGAAATTCAGACTGATAGAAAAGAGAGAGAATGAAAGAGAGATAGACGGATAGTTGTGCCTCCAAGTTGTGTGTGTACAGACAGACAGACCTAACAATGCCTCCAAGTCGTGTGTGTGTGTGTAGACAGACAGACAGACAGACAGACCTAACAATGCCTCCAAGTCGTGTCTGTCTGTCTTTCTACACAGACAGACCTAACAATGCCTCCAAGTCGTTTGTGCGTTTGTGTACAGACAGACAGACCTAACAATGCCTCCAAGTCGTGTGTGTGTGTGTAGACAGACAGACAGACAGACAGACAGACAGACAGACAGACCTATCAATGCCTCCAATTCGTGCGTGTGTGTAGAAAGACAGACAGACAGACAGACAGACCTAACAATGCCTCCAAGTCGTGCGTGTGTGTGTACAGACAGTCAGACAGAGAGAGTCAGGCAGAGAGACAGACAAAGTCAGAGAGTCAGAGAGACAGACAGAAAGTCAGACTGATAGATAAGAGAGAGAATGAAAGAGCGATAGACGGATAGTTGTGCCTCCAAGTTGTGTGTGTACAGACAGACAGACAGACCTAACAATGCCTCCAAGTCGTGTGTGTGTGTGTGTAGACAGACAGACAGACAGACCTAACAATACCTCCAAGTCGTGTGTGTGTGTACAGACACAGACCCAACAATGCCTCCAAGTCGTGTGTGTGTGTGTGTACAGACAAACAGACCTAACAATGCCTCAAAGTCGTGTGTGTGTGTAGACAGACAGACAGACAGACAGACAGACCTAACAATGCCTCCAAGTCGTGTGTGTGTGTGTGTGTAGACAGACAGACAGACCTAACAATGCCTCCAAGTCGTGTGTGTGTGCATGTGTGTAGAAAGACAGACAGACAGACTGACAGACCTAAAAATAACTCCAAGTCGTGTCTGTATGTCTGTCTGTCTTTCTACACAGACAGACCTAACAATGCCTGCAAGTCGTGTGTGTGTGTGTAGACAGACAGACAGACCTAACAATAACTGCAAGTCGTGTCTGTCTGTCTTTCTACAGAGACAGACCTAACAATGCCTCCAAGTCGTGTGTGTGTGTGTGTGTAGACAGACAGACAGACAGACAGACAGACCTAACAATGCCTCCAAGTCGTTTGTGTGTGTGTGTGTGTGTACAGACAGACAGACCTAACAAAGCCTCCAAGACGTGTGTGTGTGCATGTGTGTAGAAAGACAGACAGACAGACAGACAGACAGACCTAACAATGCCTCAGGTCGTGTCTGTCTGTCTGTCTTTCTACACAGACACAGACCTAACAATGCCTCGAAGTTGTGTGTGTGTACAGACAGACAGACAGACAGACAGACCTAACAATGCCTCCAAGTCGTGTGTGTGTGTAGACAGACAGACAGACAGACAGACCTAACAATGCCTCCAAGTCGTGTGTGTGTGTAGACAGACAGACAGACCTAACAATGCCTCAAAGTCGTGTGTGTGTGCGTGTGTGTAGAAAGACAGACAGACAGACTGACAGACCCTAACAATAACTCCAAGTCGTGTCTGTCTGTCTGTCTGTCTTTCTACACAGACAGACCTAACAATGGCTCCAGGTCCTGTCTGTCTGTCTGTCTTTCTACACAGACAGACCTAACAATGCCTCCAAGTCGTGTGTGTGTGTGCATGTGTGTAGAAAGACAGACAGACAGACAGACAGACCTAACAATGCCTCCAAGTCGTGCGTGTGTGTAGAAAGACAGACAGACAGACAAACAGACCTAACAATAACTCCAAGTCGTGTCTGTCTGTCTCTCTACACAGACATACCTAAAAATTTCTCCAAGTCGTGTGTGTGTGTGTGTACAGACAGACAGACCTAACAATGCCTCCAGGTCGTGTGTGTGTGTAGACAGACAGACAGACAGACAGACAAACAGACCTAACAATGCCTCAGGTCGTGTCTGTCTGTCTGTCTGTCTTTCTACACTGACAGACCCAACAATGCCTCCAAGTCGTGTGTGTGTACAGACACAGACCTAACAATGCCTCCAAGTTGTGTGTGTACAGACAGACAGACAGACAGACCTAACAATGCCTCCAAGTCGTGTCTGTCTGTCTTTCTACACAGACAGACCTAACAATGCCTCCAAGTCGTTTGTGCGTTTGTGTACAGACAGACAGACCTAACAATGCCTCCAAGTCGTGTGTGTGTGTGTAGACAGACAGACAGACAGACAGACAGACAGACAGACAGACAGACCTATCAATGCCTCCAATTCGTGCGTGTGTGTAGAAAGACAGACAGACAGACAGACAGACCTAACAATGCCTCCAAGTCGTGCGTGTGTGTGTACAGACAGTCAGACAGAGAGAGAGTCAGGCAGAGAGACAGACAAAGTCAGAGAGTCAGAGAGACAGACAGAAAGTCAGACTGATAGATAAGAGAGAGAATGAAAGAGCAATAGACGGATAGTTGTGCCTCCAAGTTGTGTGTGTACAGACAGACAGACAGACCTAACAATGCCTCCAAGTCGTGTGTGTGTGTGTGTAGACAGACAGACAGACAGACCTAACAATACCTCCAAGTCGTGTGTGTGTGTACAGACACAGACCCAACAATGCCTCCAAGTCGTGTGTGTGTGTGTGTACAGACAAACAGACCTAACAATGCCTCAAAGTCGTGTGTGTGTGTAGACAGACAGACAGACAGACAGACCTAACAATGCCTCCAAGTCGTGTGTGTGTGTGTGTATAGACAGACAGACAGACCTAACAATGCCTCCAAGTCGTGTGTGTGTGCATGTGTGTAGAAAGACAGACAGACAGACTGACAGACCTAACAATAACTCCAAGTCGTGTCTGTATGTCTGTCTGTCTTTCTACACAGACAGACCTAACAATGCCTGCAAGTCGTGTGTGTGTACAGACACAGACCTAACAATGCCTCCAAGTTGTGTGTGTACAGACACAGACAGACAGACCTAACAATGCCTCCAAGTCGTGCGTGTGTGCATGTGTGTAGAAAGACAGACAGACAGACTGACAGACCTAACAATAACTCCAAGTCGTGTCTGTCTGTCTTTCTCCACAGACAGACCTAACACTGCCTCCAAGTCGTTTGTGAGTTTGTGTACAGACAGACAGGTCTAACAATGCCTCCAAGTCGTGTGTGTGTGTGTAGACAGACAGACAGACAGACAGACAGACAGACAGACCTAGCAATGCCTCCAAGTCGTGCGTGTGTGTAGAAAGACAGACAGACAGACAGACAGACAGACAGACCTAACAATGCCTCCAAGTCGTGCATGTGTGTGTACAGACAGACAGACAGACAGACCTAACAATGCCTCAGGTCGTGTCTGTCTGTCTGTCTGTCTTTCTACACAGACAGACCCAACAATGCCTCCAAGTCGTGTGTGTGTACAGACACAGACCTAACAATGCCTCCAAGTTGTGTGTGTACAGACAGACAGACAGACAGACCTAACAATGCCTCCAAGTCGTGTCTGTCTGTCTTTCTACACAGACAGACCTAACAATGCCTCCAAGTCGTTTGTGCGTTTGTGTACAGACAGACAGACCTAACAATGCCTCCAAGTCGTGTGTGTGTGTGTAGACAGACAGACAGACAGACAGACCTATCAATGCCTCCAATTCGTGCGTGTGTGTAGAAAGACAGACAGACAGACAGACAGACCTAACAATGCCTCCAAGTCGTGCGTGTGTGTGTACAGACAGTCAGACAGAGAGAGTCAGGCAGAGAGACAGACAAAGTCAGAGAGTCAGAGAGACAGACAGAAAGTCAGACTGATAGATAAGAGAGAGAATGAAAGAGCGATAGACGGATAGTTGTGCCTCCAAGTTGTGTGTGTACAGACAGACAGACAGACCTAACAATGCCTCCAAGTCGTGTGTGTGTGTGTGTAGACAGACAGACAGACAGACCTAACAATACCTCCAAGTCGTGTGTGTGTGTACAGACACAGACCCAACAATGCCTCCAAGTCGTGTGTGTGTGTGTGTACAGACAAACAGACCTAACAATGCCTCGAAGTCGTGTGTGTGTAGACAGACAGACCTAACAATGCCTCCAAGTCGTGTGTGTGTGTGTGTGTAGACAGACAGACAGACCTAACAATGCCTCCAAGTCGTGTGTGTGTGCATGTGTGTAGAAAGACAGACAGACAGACTGACAGACCTAACAATAACTCCAAGTCGTGTCTGTATGTCTGTCTGTCTTTCTACACAGACAGACCTAACAATGCCTGCAAGTCGTGTGTGTGTACAGACACAGACCTAACAATGCCTCCAAGTTGTGTGTGTACAGACACAGACAGACAGACCTAACAATGCCTCCAAGTCGTGCGTGTGTGCATGTGTGTAGAAAGACAGACAGACAGACTGACAGACCTAACAATAACTCCAAGTCGTGTCTGTCTGTCTTTCTCCACAGACAGACCTAACACTGCCTCCAAGTCGTTTGTGCGTTTGTGTACAGACAGACAGGTCTAACAATGCCTCCAAGTCGTGTGTGTGTGTGTAGACAGACAGACAGACAGACAGACAGACCTAGCAATGCCTCCAAGTCGTGCGTGTGTGTAGAAAGACAGACAGACAGACAGACAGACAGACCTAACAATGCCTCCAAGTCGTGCATGTGTGTGTACAGACAGACAGACAGACAGACCTAACAATGCCTCCAAGTCGTGCGTGTGTGCGTGTGTGTAGAAAGACAGACAGACAGACTGACAGACCTAACAATAACTCCAAGTCGTGTCTGTCTGTCTTTCTACACAGACAGACCTAACAATACCTCCAAGTCGTGTGTGTGTGTGTAGACAGACAGACAGATCTAACAATGCCTCCAAGTCGTGTGTGTACAGACAGACAGACTGACAGACCTAACAATAACTCCAAGTCGTGTCTGTCTGTCTTTCTACACAGACAGACCTAACAATGCATCAAAGTCGTGTGTGTATGTGTGTACAGACAGACAGACCTAACAATGCCTCCAAGTCGTGTGTGTATGTGTGTACAGACAGACAGACCTAACAATGCCTCCAAGTCGTGTGTGTGTGTGCGTGTGTGTAGAAAGACAGACAGACAGACAGACAGACAGACCTAACAATGCCTCAGGTCGTCTCTGTCTGTCTCTCTGTCTTTCTACACAGACAGACCTAACAATGCCTCCAAGTCGTTTGTGCGTGTGTGTACAGACAGACAGACCTAACAATGCCTCCAAGTCGTGTATGTGTGTACAGACAGACAGACCTAACAATGCCTCCAAGTCGTGTGTGTGTGTGCGTGTGTGTAGAAAGACAGACAGACAGACAGACAGACAGACAGACCTAACAATGCCTCAGGTCGTCTCTGTCTGTCTGTCTGTCTTTCTACACAGACAGACCTAACAATGCCTCCAAGTCGTTTGTGCGTGTGTGTACAGACAGACAGACCTAACAATGCCTCCAAGTCGTGTATGTGTACAGACAGACAGACCTAACAATGCCTCCAAGTCGTGTGTGTACAGACAGACAGACTGACAGACCTAACAATAACTCCAAGTCGTGTCTGTCTGTCTTTCTACACAGACAGACCTAACAATGCCTCCAAGTCGTGTGTGTGTACAGACACAGACCTAACAATGCCTCCAAGTTGTGTGTGTACAGACAGACAGACGGACAGACCTAACAATGCCTCCAAGTCGTGTGTGTGTGTGCGTGTGTGTAGAAAGACAGACAGACAGACAGACAGACAGACCTAACAATGCCTCCAAGTTGTGTGTGTACAGACAGACAGAAAGACAGACAGACCTAACAATGCCTCCAAGTCGTGTGTGTGTGTGCGTGTCTGTAGAAAGACAGACAGACAGACCTAACAATGCCTCCAAGTCGCGTGTGTTTGTGTAGACAGACAGACAGACAGACAGACAGACAGACCTAACAATGCCTCCAAGTCGTGTGTGTGTGCGTGTCTGTAGAAAGACAGACAGACAGACAGACAGACAGACCTAACAATGCCTCCAAGTCGCGTGTGTTTGTGTAGACAGACAGACAGACAGACAGACAGACAGACCTAACAATGCCTCCAAGTCATGTGTGTGTGTGTGTAAACAGACAGACAGACCTAACAATGCCTCCAAGTCGTGTGTGTGTGTGTACAGACAGTCAGACAGAGAGAGTCAGGCAAAAAGTCAGAGAGACAGACAGAGTCAGACAGAGAGAGTCAGGCAGAGAGACAGACAAAGTCAGAGAGTCAGAGAGACAGACAGAAAGTCAGACTGATAGAAAAGAGAGAGAATGAAAGAGAGATAGACGGATAGAGAAAAAAAGGATAGTCAAATATATTATTCAATAAAAATGTCATTAAAATACATTTAATATATTTGTGCAACATTTCAAATGTTTTCATCCTTTCCCCCATGCATTCCATCGATCTTCCAAAGCTTGTGTGCTGAGGAGTCTTTAACAATAACATACTGTGGCGCTAGCACAGAATGTCATGACGTCTCATATCAGAGTAATGATACAATCCCTTCTCTTCTACCTCTAACTAACTAAATCAGTATATTTGTTGCACAGTTGGTAGATGACGCGATTCTAAACACTGTATTGGTTGTAGGAGTCTCTTTGCACAATCAACTGATCACAGAATTCACTTCCTCCTCCGAACACTAGATGGTGGGCACGACTCACTCAGTAGTGTCAAAACTTCCATGGCTTTATATTCAGACATCACATTCAGAAGTAATGTTGTGCCACAAGTCCAAAGATTATTTCAAACCAACTGTTTGTGTGACCTTTGGGCTACATGCTTATGCTGATACGGAACCTGCTTTTAGGATGCGAGTCTTCCACCGGTCCGCTGGAGGATCTGCATAACGTCCAGGTTAGATGCTGGCCGGTTGACACGGCGACCCGTCAACTTTGACGATCAAAAGATGAAGGTGAACTTGGCTGTCCCAGACATTTAAGCTCCTGTGTTTCCATTGAGCAACGATCCAAAGTTAGTGGAGAGAAAAGCAACAAAGAAATGCATTAAGGTTAGAATTCCAATGTTAACCTAAAGAAAAAGTGTAAATTCCTGCACACACACTATTAGCTCTGCAGTTGAATTATTGAAGTAATGATGTTTTGGACACAAGGGCCTTTTTGAAGACAGACCCACCACAAATGACTCAGTGATGTACAGTCCTAATCTAAGAATCCACCGTAGGCCGCCATTAGAAATGGCCCATCATCAGCCATGTCCTGAGGGACACAAGAGCCTACCTGCTGTCTCTGAAAACCACAATAGATCAACCGCTTCATTTATCCCCATTAACGAAGAAGCTATCAAATGCATTCAAATCATTATTAGAGAATTGGTGATCTCAACAAAGTTAATTAAGCAGCTGCTCCTAGAGAATAAATGTAATTCCTTGATTCAGGTGTATACTGTATGTATTTCAGCATTACCTGTAAATCGCAGTATAATAGGATTTCTGTTAGTTTTTCTGCTCTGATAGTCTGTGTGTACTGACTGCAGTCGGCTTCATTGTGAACATCTTAACATGTTCCTTCCAAGATCACAAATGTCTTGTCATACAAGATGCTATGCTACACTCTTGACATTTTAGCTTGCAGACCACAGAAGCTACTATATCCGAAATATGTCCTAAATATAGTGTAGACTTGCATATTAATTTTATTTTAGGTGTCTAAAATACATTTTGATGTTTCCCCCCGTCTACAGCAGTACATTACTTTTCTTACCTGCCGGTACTCCTGTCTGCTTCTCCAAACTGGAGGCGTGAAGATCTGGATCATCTGGATCTCCTCCATGTGTTGAAGATGAGCAGCTGTGTCTCCATCCGTTTGTCTCAGTGGAAAGAAGTTGTTCTCTTCCATAATGGTGCATCTCTGTCCAAAGGTTGTTTAGTTATGGCTAAAGACACAGAGATTGTGATGAATGCTGATGTCATGTCACCAGAACACTGAACATTCCGAACAGAATCTCTGCATCACATCATGGAACCTTCTTACCTCACTGACATCAGTGATCCTCCTGTCAATGTACACAACGACAATACAGGCTTATTAAATCATCAACATGAATGACAGTACTCTTTGAAACATTAATAACCAGTGCAGAACAACAGCAGTGTTCTGCAGAATACAAGGCTGATGCTTCACTCAACTCAACTTTTTCAGAAATGTATTTGTTAATATAGTAATTCATTTCTGATTTTAGGAATTATTAATGATATGCTCATTGATATTGATTAAAAAAGTATAAGCACCTTTCATTGATGTCCATCCAAGAGCAGTACTCGACTACCAAATGGCCACACAGCGCAGACTTAGTCGGCCCTGTTGTTGCCTTTTAAAATAAGTTCATCCGAAATGTTTGTTTGTAAAACATGCAATTAATATTGTTTTCATTAGCCAAACTCCAAGTCGTGTCTGTCTGTCTGTCTGTCTGTCTGTCTTTCTACACAGACAGACCTAACAATGCCTCCAAGTCGTGTGTGTGTGTGTGTAGACCAGGGGTGTCCAAACTTTTTTCACTGAGGGCCACATACAGAAAAATATACCACGGGCTGGGCCACTCACTAGAGGTCCGATATATCGCCTCACCCCTAGTGTGTGAAAGTGAGCAAAATCAATCAAATTTGGTTCTCAATGTGCTTTTGTTCAGATTTAACAGAGAAAATGTTTGCTCACATATGTATGTTGAGCCGAACAGACTCATCATTCAAGAAGAAGGGAGTTGAGAACAGCTCGATGTCTTTCTCAATGAGAGAAAAATATTGAAAGCTCTGACTGAGTTCTGTCATGAGAGACGTAATCACGGACACATATTTCACCTTTTTAGCAGAAAGGTTGGCCTTTGGAAAAGCACATTTGACTTCGGACTGCGTGGGGAAGTGCGCAGCATTGAAGTTGCGTAGTTGTGCCCTCGTGCTCGAATTATGCTGACAGTTTTCACAACCGTGTTCACGGGGATACAAAATACAAAATACCCCTCAAATAAATGTATTAAAATAAAATACAAAATACTGGTGCCAGAAAATGTAACAAAATACAATACATGTATTTTGTATTTAAAATATAGGAAATACTTTTTTCTGGATTTTACATTTTCTCACAATTTGGTATAGCAGAGCATTCAGGTTTGGGCTATAATGTACACAAAGCTCTGGTGAACCCCACAAAAAGGAAGAACAGTCACCGAATGTCAGTGTAACTAAGCAAAGCTATTAAAAGACAACAACTTGATTGATTATATATATTTTCATTAATGGCACTTAACAGCCCATAAACTTTGGCTTTATATCAACAAGAAAATGTAATCAAAATATTGATCACATATGAATAGCATCACACATTAGGCCTGTGTATATTTATGTATGATATAATAAAACTAAGAATACTTTCATAATATGCCTTTTAAATAAAATAAATTGGATATTTAATGTTTTTTTTTAACAAATGGACATCTACTGTCATAGCCTGGCTAACTGTGAACTATATTATCTGCCAGTAATTGATATGGCATTATGACATTCACATTGAGAAGATACAGCATAACTATAAGGTTATCATGAACATACAAGCTCCCAATCTCCCTCTTCCTATAGCTAGCTACTGGACTGATAAGTTAACTTGCTAAACACTGGCTATGCACTAGCCTAGCTAGACAGCATGCTAGCGTCATTAGCATGTTAGCATCGATCGCTAGCTTGATATTATAACCATCATCACCATGTACAATAGGCTATGTAGAGACAGGAGGGACAGACGGTTCCGGACCGGGCGTGTCACTTGGTGGGGGGGAGAGCGGCAGCAGAAGGAAGTGACGCCACACAAACAGCTGTTCACTGCTCGTTCTACACAGACAGTCCTAACAATGCCTCCAAGTCGTGTGTGTGTACAGACACAGACCTAACAATGCCTCCAAGTTGTGTGTATACAGACAGACAGACAGACAGACCTAACAATGCCTCCAAGTCGTGTGTGTGTACAGACAGACAGACCTAACAATGCCTCCAAGTCTTGTGTGTACAGATAGACAGACAGACCTAACAATGCCTCCAAGTCGTGTGTGTGTGCGTGTGTGTAGAAAGACAGACAGACCTAACAATGCCTCCAAGTCGTTTGTGTGTGTGTGTACAGACAGACATACCTAACAATGCCTCCAAGTCGTGTGTGTGTGCATGTGTGTAGAAAGACAGACAGACCTAACAATGCCTCCAATTCGTGTGTGTGTGTGTAGACAGACAGACAGACCTAACAATGCCTCCAAGTCGTGTGTGTGTGCATGTGTGTAGAAAGACAGACAGACAGACAGACAGACCTAACAATGCCTCAGGTCGTATCTGTCTGTCTGTCTTTCTACACAGACACAGACCTAACAATGCCTCGAAGTTGTGTGTGTGTACAGACAGACAGACAGACAGACCTAACAATGCCTCCAAGTCGTGTGTGTGTGTAGACAGACAGACAGACAGAAATACCTAACAATGCCTCCAAGTCGTGTGTGTGTGTAGACAGACAGACAGACCTAACAATGCCTCCAAGTCGTGTGTGTGCGTGTGTGTAGAAAGACAGACAGACAGACTGACAGACCCTAACAATAACTCCAAGTCGTGTCTGTCTGTCTGTCTGTCTTTCTACACAGACAGACCTAACAATGCCTCCAGGTCGTGTCTGTCTGTCTGTCTGTCTTTCTACACAGACAGACGTAACAATGCCTCCAAGTCGTGTGTGTGTGTGCGTGTGTGGAGAAAGACAGACAGACAGAAAGACCTAACAATGCCTCCAGGTCGTGTCTGTCTGTCTGTCTGTCTGTCTTTCTACACAGACAGACCTAGTGCCAGACAGACAGACAGACAAACCTAACAATGCCTCCAAGTCGTGTGTGTGTGTGTGTAGACAGACAGACAGACAGACCTAACAATGCCTCCAAGTCGTGCATGTGTGTAGAAAGACAGACAGACAGACAAACAGACCTAACAATAACACCAAGTCGTGTGTCTGTCTCTCTACACAGACAGACCTAACAATTTCTCCAAGTCGTGTGTGTGTGTGTGTACAGACAGACAGACAGACCTAACAATGCCTCCAGGTCGTGTGTGTGTGTAGACAGACAGACAGACAGACAGACAGACAAACAGACCTAACAATGCCTCAGGTCGTGTCTGTCTGTCTGTCTGTCTTTCTACACAGACAGACCCAACAATGCCTCCAAGTCGTGTGTGTGTACAGACACAGACCTAACAATGCCTCCAAGTTGTGTGTGTACAGACAGACAGACAGACAGACCTAACAATGCCTCCAAGTCGTGCGTGTGTGCATGTGTGTAGAAAGACAGACAGACAGACTGACAGACCTAACAATAACTCCAAGTCGTATCTGTCTGTCTTTCTACACAGACAGACCTAACAATGCCTCCAAGTCGTTTGTGCGTGTGTGTACAGACAGACAGACCTAACAATGCCTCCAAGTCGTGTTTGTGTGTGTAGACAGACAGACAGACAGACAGACCTAGCAATGCCTCCAAGTCGTGCGTGTGTGTAGAAAGACAGACAGACAGACAGACAGACCTTACAATGCCTCCAAGTCGTGCATGTGTGTGTACAGACAGACAGACAGACCTAACAATGCCTCCAAGTCGTGCGTGTGTGTGTACAGACAGTCAGACAAAGAGAGTCAGGCAAAAAGTCAGAGAGACAGACAGAGTCAGACAGAGAGAGTCAGGCAGAGAGACAGACAAAGTCAGAGAGTCAGAGAGACAGACAGAAAGTCAGACTGATAGATAAGAGAGAGAATGAAAGAGCGATAGACGGATAGTTTTGCCTCCAAGTTGTGTGTGTACAGACAGACAGACATACCTAACAATGCCTCCAAGTCGTGTGTGTGTAGACAGACAGACAGACAGACCTAACAATACCTCCAAGTCGTGTGTGTGTACAGACACAGACCTAACAATGCCTCCAAGTCGTGTGTGTGTGTGTGTACAGACAAACAGACCTAACAATGCCTCAAAGTCGTGTGTGTGTGTAGACAGACAGACAGACAGACAGACCTAACAATGCCTCCAAGTTGTGCGTGTGTGCGTGTGTGTAGAAAGACAGACAGACCTAACAATGCCTCCAAGTCGTGTGTGTGTGTGTGTGTAGACAGACAGACAGACCTAACAATGCCTCCAAGTCGTGTGTGTGTGTGTGTGTAGACAGACAGACCTAACAATGCCTCCAAGTCGTGTGTGTGTGCATGTGTGTAGAAAGACAGACAGACAGACAGACAGACCTAACAATGCCTCAGGTCGTATCTGTCTGTCTGTCTTTCTACACAGACACAGACCTAACAATGCCTCGAAGTTGTGTGTGTGTACAGACAGACAGACAGACAGACCTAACAATGCCTCCAAGTCGTGTGTGTGTGTAGACAGACAGACAGACAGAAATACCTAACAATGCCTCCAAGTCGTGTGTGTGTGTAGACAGACAGACAGACCTAACAATGCCTCCAAGTCGTGTGTGTGCGTGTGTGTAGAAAGACAGACAGACAGACTGACAGACCCTAACAATAACTCCAAGTCGTGTCTGTCTGTCTGTCTGTCTTTCTACACAGACAGACCTAACAATGCCTCCAGGTCGTGTCTGTCTGTCTGTCTGTCTTTCTACACAGACAGACGTAACAATGCCTCCAAGTCGTGTGTGTGTGTGCGTGTGTGGAGAAAGACAGACAGACAGACAGACCTAACAATGCCTCCAGGTCGTGTCTGTCTGTCTGTCTGTCTGTCTTTCTACACAGACAGACCTAGTGCCAGACAGACAGACAGACAAACCTAACAATGCCTCCAAGTCGTGTGTGTGTGTGTGTAGACAGACAGACAGACAGACCTAACAATGCCTCCAAGTCGTGCATGTGTGTAGAAAGACAGACAGACAGACAAACAGACCTAACAATAACACCAAGTCGTGTGTCTGTCTCTCTACACAGACAGACCTAACAATTTCTCCAAGTCGTGTGTGTGTGTGTGTACAGACAGACAGACAGACCTAACAATGCCTCCAGGTCGTGTGTGTGTGTAGACAGACAGACAGACAGACAGACAGACAAACAGACCTAACAATGCCTCAGGTCGTGTCTGTCTGTCTGTCTGTCTTTCTACACAGACAGACCCAACAATGCCTCCAAGTCGTGTGTGTGTACAGACACAGACCTAACAATGCCTCCAAGTTGTGTGTGTACAGACAGACAGACAGACAGACCTAACAATGCCTCCAAGTCGTGCGTGTGTGCATGTGTGTAGAAAGACAGACAGACAGACTGACAGACCTAACAATAACTCCAAGTCGTATCTGTCTGTCTTTCTACACAGACAGACCTAACAATGCCTCCAAGTCGTTTGTGCGTGTGTGTACAGACAGACAGACCTAACAATGCCTCCAAGTCGTGTTTGTGTGTGTAGACAGACAGACAGACAGACAGACCTAGCAATGCCTCCAAGTCGTGCGTGTGTGTAGAAAGACAGACAGACAGACAGACAGACCTTACAATGCCTCCAAGTCGTGCATGTGTGTGTACAGACAGACAGACAGACCTAACAATGCCTCCAAGTCGTGCGTGTGTGTGTACAGACAGTCAGACAAAGAGAGTCAGGCAAAAAGTCAGAGAGACAGACAGAGTCAGACAGAGAGAGTCAGGCAGAGAGACAGACAAAGTCAGAGAGTCAGAGAGACAGACAGAAAGTCAGACTGATAGATAAGAGAGAGAATGAAAGAGCGATAGACGGATAGTTTTGCCTCCAAGTTGTGTGTGTACAGACAGACAGACATACCTAACAATGCCTCCAAGTCGTGTGTGTGTAGACAGACAGACAGACAGACCTAACAATACCTCCAAGTCGTGTGTGTGTACAGACACAGACCTAACAATGCCTCCAAGTCGTGTGTGTGTGTGTGTACAGACAAACAGACCTAACAATGCCTCAAAGTCGTGTGTGTGTGTAGACAGACAGACAGACAGACAGACCTAACAATGCCTCCAAGTTGTGCGTGTGTGCGTGTGTGTAGAAAGACAGACAGACCTAACAATGCCTCCAAGTCGTGTGTGTGTGTGTGTGTAGACAGACAGACAGACCTAACAATGCCTCCAAGTCGTGTGTGTGTGTGTGTGTAGACAGACAGACCTAACAATGCCTCCAAGTCGTGTGTGTGTGCATGTGTGTAGAAAGACAGACAGACAGACTGACAGACCTAACAATAACTCCAAGTCGTGTCTGTATGTCTGTCTGTCTTTCTACACAGACAGACCTAACAATGCCTCCAAGTTGTGTGTGTACAGACAAACAGAAAGACAGACAGACCTAACAATGCCTCCAAGTCGTGTGTGTGTTTGCGTGTCTGTAGAAAGACAGATAGACAGACAGACAGACCTAACAATGCCTCCAAGTCGCGTGTGTTTGTGTAGACAGACAGACAGACCTAACAATGCCTCAGGTCGTGTCTGTCTGTCTGTCTTTCGACACAGACAGACCTAACAATGCCTCGAAGTTGTGTGTGTGTACAGACAGACAGACAGACATACCTAACAATGCCTCCAAGTTGTGTGTGTGTGTGTAGACAGACAGACAGACAGACCTAACAATGCCTCCAAGTCGTGCATGTGTGTGTGCAGACAGACAGACAGACCTAACAATGCCTCCAAGTCGCGTGTGTGTGTGTAGACAGACAGACAGACAGACAGACAGACAGACCTAACAATGCCTCCAAGTCGTGTGTGTGTGTGTGTGTACAGACAGTCAGACAGAGAGAGTCAGGCAGAAAGTCAGAGAGACAGACAGAGTCAGACAGAGAGAGTCAGGCAGAGAGACAGACAAAGACAGAGAGTCAGAGAGACAGACAGAAAGTCAGACTGATAGAAAAGAGAGAGAATGAAAGAGAGATAGACGGATAGTTGTGCCTCCAAGTTGTGTGTGTACAGACAGACAGACAGACAGACCTAACAATGCCTCCAAGTCGTGTGTGTGTGTGTAGACAGACAGACAGACAGACCTAACAATAACTCCAAGTCGTGTCTGTCTGTCTTTCTACAGAGACAGACCTAACAATGCCTCCAAGTCGTTTGTGTGTGTGTGTACAGACAGACAGACCTAACAAAGCCTCCAAGTCGTGTGTGTGTGTGCATGTGTGTAGAAAGACAGACAGACAGACAGACAGACAGACCTAACAATGCCTCAGGTCGTGTCTGTCTGTCTGTCTTTCTACACAGACACAGACCTAAGAATGCCTCAAAGTTGTGTGTGTGTACAGACAGACAGACAGACAGACAGACAGACCTAACAATGCCTCCAAGTCGTGTCTGTCTGTCTTTCTACACAGACAGACCTAACAATGCCTCCAAGTTGTGTGTGTACAGACAAACAGAAAGACAGACAGACCTAACAATGCCTCCAAGTCGTGTGTGTGTTTGCGTGTCTGTAGAAAGACAGATAGACAGACAGACAGACCTAACAATGCCTCCAAGTCGCGTGTGTTTGTGTAGACAGACAGACAGACCTAACAATGCCTCAGGTCGTGTCTGTCTGTCTGTCTTTCTACACAGACAGACCTAACAATGCCTCGAAGTTGTGTGTGTGTACAGACAGACAGACAGACATACCTAACAATGCCTCCAAGTTGTGTGTGTGTGTGTAGACAGACAGACAGACAGACCTAACAATGCCTCCAAGTCGTGCATGTGTGTGTGCAGACAGACAGACAGACCTAACAATGCCTCCAAGTCGCGTGTGTGTGTGTAGACAGACAGACAGAAAGACAGACAGACAGACCTAACAATGCCTCCAAGTCGTGTGTGTGTGTGTGTGTGTACAGACAGTCAGACAGAGAGAGTCAGGCAGAAAGTCAGAGAGACAGACAGAGTCAGACAGAGAGAGTCAGGCAGAGAGACAGACAAAGTCAGAGAGTCAGAGATACAGACAGAAAGTCAGACTGATAGAAAAGAGAGAGAATGAAAGAGAGATAGACGGATAGTTGTGCCTCCAAGTTGTGTGTGTACAGACAGACAGACAGACAGACCTAACAATGCCTCCAAGTCGTGCGTGTGTGCATGTGTGTAGAAAGACAGACAGACAGACTGACAGACCTAACAATAACTCCAAGTCGTATCTGTCTGTCTTTCTACACAGACAGACCTAACAATGCCTCCAAGTCGTTTGTGCGTGTGTGTACAGACAGACAGACCTAACAATGCCTCCAAGTCGTGTTTGTGTGTGTAGACAGACAGACAGACAGACAGACCTAGCAATGCCTCCAAGTCGTGCGTGTGTGTAGAAAGACAGACAGACAGACAGACAGACCTTACAATGCCTCCAAGTCGTGCATGTGTGTGTACAGACAGACAGACAGACAGACAGACCTAACAATGCCTCCAAGTCGTGCGTGTGTGTGTACAGACAGTCAGACAAAGAGAGTCAGGCAAAAAGTCAGAGAGACAGACAGAGTCAGACAGAGAGAGTCAGGCAGAGAGACAGACAAAGTCAGAGAGTCAGAGAGACAGACAGAAAGTCAGACTGATAGATAAGAGAGAGAATGAAAGAGCGATAGACGGATAGTTTTGCCTCCAAGTTGTGTGTGTACAGACAGACAGACATACCTAACAATGCCTCCAAGTCGTGTGTGTGTAGACAGACAGACAGACAGACCTAACAATACCTCCAAGTCGTGTGTGTGTACAGACACAGACCTAACAATGCCTCCAAGTCGTGTGTGTGTGTGTGTACAGACAAACAGACCTAACAATGCCTCAAAGTCGTGTGTGTGTGTAGACAGACAGACAGACAGACAGACCTAACAATGCCTCCAAGTTGTGCGTGTGTGCGTGTGTGTAGAAAGACAGACAGACCTAACAATGCCTCCAAGTCGTGTGTGTGTGTGTGTGTAGACAGACAGACAGACCTAACAATGCCTCCAAGTCGTGTGTGTGTGTGTGTGTAGACAGACAGACCTAACAATGCCTCCAAGTCGTGTGTGTGTGCATGTGTGTAGAAAGACAGACAGACAGACTGACAGACCTAACAATAACTCCAAGTCGTGTCTGTATGTCTGTCTGTCTTTCTACACAGACAGACCTAACAATGCCTCCAAGTTGTGTGTGTACAGACAAACAGAAAGACAGACAGACCTAACAATGCCTCCAAGTCGTGTGTGTGTTTGCGTGTCTGTAGAAAGACAGATAGACAGACAGACAGACCTAACAATGCCTCCAAGTCGCGTGTGTTTGTGTAGACAGACAGACAGACCTAACAATGCCTCAGGTCGTGTCTGTCTGTCTGTCTTTCGACACAGACAGACCTAACAATGCCTCGAAGTTGTGTGTGTGTACAGACAGACAGACAGACATACCTAACAATGCCTCCAAGTTGTGTGTGTGTGTGTAGACAGACAGACAGACAGACCTAACAATGCCTCCAAGTCGTGCATGTGTGTGTGCAGACAGACAGACAGACCTAACAATGCCTCCAAGTCGCGTGTGTGTGTGTAGACAGACAGACAGACAGACAGACAGACAGACCTAACAATGCCTCCAAGTCGTGTGTGTGTGTGTGTGTACAGACAGTCAGACAGAGAGAGTCAGGCAGAAAGTCAGAGAGACAGACAGAGTCAGACAGAGAGAGTCAGGCAGAGAGACAGACAAAGACAGAGAGTCAGAGAGACAGACAGAAAGTCAGACTGATAGAAAAGAGAGAGAATGAAAGAGAGATAGACGGATAGTTGTGCCTCCAAGTTGTGTTTGTACAGACAGACAGACAGACAGACCTAACAATGCCTCCAAGTCGTGTGTGTGTGTGTAGACAGACAGACAGACAGACCTAACAATAACTCCAAGTCGTGTCTGTCTGTCTTTCTACAGAGACAGACCTAACAATGCCTCCAAGTCGTTTGTGTGTGTGTGTACAGACAGACAGACCTAACAAAGCCTCCAAGTCGTGTGTGTGTGCATGTGTGTAGAAAGACAGACAGACAGACAGACAGACAGACCTAACAATGCCTCAGGTCGTGTCTGTCTGTCTGTCTTTCTACACAGACACAGACCTAAGAATGCCTCAAAGTTGTGTGTGTGTACAGACAGACAGACAGACAGACAGACAGACCTAACAATGCCTCCAAGTCGTGTCTGTCTGTCTTTCTACACAGACAGACCTAACAATGCCTCCAAGTTGTGTGTGTACAGACAAACAGAAAGACAGACAGACCTAACAATGCCTCCAAGTCGTGTGTGTGTTTTCGTGTCTGTAGAAAGACAGATAGACAGACAGACAGACCTAACAATGCCTCCAAGTCGCGTGTGTTTGTGTAGACAGACAGACAGACCTAACAATGCCTCAGGTCGTGTCTGTCTGTCTGTCTTTCTACACAGACAGACCTAACAATGCCTCGAAGTTGTGTGTGTGTGTACAGACAGACAGACAGACATACCTAACAATGCCTCCAAGTTGTGTGTGTGTGTGTAGACAGACAGACAGACAGACCTAACAATGCCTCCAAGTCGTGCATGTGTGTGTGCAGACAGACAGACAGACCTAACAATGCATCCAAGTCGCGTGTGTGTGTGTAGACAGACAGACAGAAAGACAGACAGACAGACCTAACAATGCCTCCAAGTCGTGTGTGTGTGTGTGTGTACAGACAGTCAGACAGAGAGAGTCAGGCAGAAAGTCAGAGAGACAGACAGAGTCAGACAGAGAGAGTCAGGCAGAGAGACAGACAAAGTCAGAGAGTCAGAGATACAGACAGAAAGTCAGACTGATAGAAAAGAGAGAGAATGAAAGAGAGATAGACGGATAGTTGTGCCTCCAAGTTGTGTGTGTACAGACAGACAGACAGACAGACCTAACAATGCCTCCAAGTCGTGTGTGTGTGTGTAGACAGACAGACAGACAGACCTAACAATAACTCCAAGTCGTGTCTGTCTGTCTTTCTACAGAGACAGACCTAACAATGCCTCCAAGTCGTGTGTGTGTGTGTGTGTAGACAGACAGACAGACCTAACAATGCCTCCAAGTCGTGTGTGTGTGTGTGTGTAGACAGACAGACCTAACAATGCCTCCAAGTCGTGTGTGTGTGCATGTGTGTAGAAAGACAGACAGACAGACTGACAGACCTAACAATAACTCCAAGTCGTGTCTGTATGTCTGTCTGTCTTTCTACACAGACAGACCTAACAATGCCTCCAAGTTGTGTGTGTACAGACAAACAGAAAGACAGACAGACCTAACAATGCCTCCAAGTCGTGTGTGTGTTTGCGTGTCTGTAGAAAGACAGATAGACAGACAGACAGACCTAACAATGCCTCCAAGTCGCGTGTGTTTGTGTAGACAGACAGACAGACCTAACAATGCCTCAGGTCGTGTCTGTCTGTCTGTCTTTCGACACAGACAGACCTAACAATGCCTCGAAGTTGTGTGTGTGTACAGACAGACAGACAGACATACCTAACAATGCCTCCAAGTTGTGTGTGTGTGTGTAGACAGACAGACAGACAGACCTAACAATGCCTCCAAGTCGTGCATGTGTGTGTGCAGACAGACAGACAGACCTAACAATGCCTCCAAGTCGCGTGTGTGTGTGTAGACAGACAGACAGACAGACAGACAGACAGACCTAACAATGCCTCCAAGTCGTGTGTGTGTGTGTGTGTACAGACAGTCAGACAGAGAGAGTCAGGCAGAAAGTCAGAGAGACAGACAGAGTCAGACAGAGAGAGTCAGGCAGAGAGACAGACAAAGACAGAGAGTCAGAGAGACAGACAGAAAGTCAGACTGATAGAAAAGAGAGAGAATGAAAGAGAGATAGACGGATAGTTGTGCCTCCAAGTTGTGTTTGTACAGACAGACAGACAGACAGACCTAACAATGCCTCCAAGTCGTGTGTGTGTGTGTAGACAGACAGACAGACAGACCTAACAATAACTCCAAGTCGTGTCTGTCTGTCTTTCTACAGAGACAGACCTAACAATGCCTCCAAGTCGTTTGTGTGTGTGTGTACAGACAGACAGACCTAACAAAGCCTCCAAGTCGTGTGTGTGTGCATGTGTGTAGAAAGACAGACAGACAGACAGACAGACAGACAGACCTAACAATGCCTCAGGTCGTGTCTGTCTGTCTGTCTTTCTACACAGACACAGACCTAAGAATGCCTCAAAGTTGTGTGTGTGTACAGACAGACAGACAGACAGACAGACAGACCTAACAATGCCTCCAAGTCGTGTCTGTCTGTCTTTCTACACAGACAGACCTAACAATGCCTCCAAGTTGTGTGTGTACAGACAAACAGAAAGACAGACAGACCTAACAATGCCTCCAAGTCGTGTGTGTGTTTTCGTGTCTGTAGAAAGACAGATAGACAGACAGACAGACCTAACAATGCCTCCAAGTCGCGTGTGTTTGTGTAGACAGACAGACAGACCTAACAATGCCTCAGGTCGTGTCTGTCTGTCTGTCTTTCTACACAGACAGACCTAACAATGCCTCGAAGTTGTGTGTGTGTGTACAGACAGACAGACAGACATACCTAACAATGCCTCCAAGTTGTGTGTGTGTGTGTAGACAGACAGACAGACAGACCTAACAATGCCTCCAAGTCGTGCATGTGTGTGTGCAGACAGACAGACAGACCTAACAATGCATCCAAGTCGCGTGTGTGTGTGTAGACAGACAGACAGAAAGACAGACAGACAGACCTAACAATGCCTCCAAGTCGTGTGTGTGTGTGTGTGTACAGACAGTCAGACAGAGAGAGTCAGGCAGAAAGTCAGAGAGACAGACAGAGTCAGACAGAGAGAGTCAGGCAGAGAGACAGACAAAGTCAGAGAGTCAGAGATACAGACAGAAAGTCAGACTGATAGAAAAGAGAGAGAATGAAAGAGAGATAGACGGATAGTTGTGCCTCCAAGTTGTGTGTGTACAGACAGACAGACAGACAGACCTAACAATGCCTCCAAGTCGTGTGTGTGTGTGTAGACAGACAGACAGACAGACCTAACAATAACTCCAAGTCGTGTCTGTCTGTCTTTCTACAGAGACAGACCTAACAATGCCTCCAAGTCGTGTGTGTGTGTGTGTGTAGACAGACAGACAGACAGACAGACAGACCTAACAATGCCTCCAAGTCGTTTGTGTGTGTGTGTACAGACAGACAGACCTAACAAAGCCTCCAAGTCGTGTGTGTGTGCATGTGTGTAGGAAGACAGACAGACAGACAGACAGACAGACAGACAGACCTAACAATGCCTCAGGTCGTGTCTGTCTGTCTGTCTTTCTACACAGACACAGACCTAACAATGCCTCGAAGTTGTGTGTGTGTACAGACAGACAGACAGACAGACCTAACAATGCCTCCAAGTCGTGTGTGTGTGTAGACAGACAGACAGACCTAACAATGCCTCCAAGTCGTGTGTGTGTGCGTGTGTGTAGAAAGACAGACAGACAGACTGACAGACCCTAACAATAACTCCAAGTCGTGTCTGTCTGTCTGTCTTTCTACACAGACAGACCTAACAATGCCTCCTAGTCGTGTCTGTCTGTCTGTCTTTCTACACAGACAGACCTAACAATGCCTCCAAGTCGTGTGTGTGTGTGCGTGTGTGTAGAAAGACAGACAGACAGACAGACCTAACAATGCCTCCAGGTCGTGTCTGTCTGTCTGTCTGTCTTTCTACACAGACAGACCTAGTGCCAGACAGACAGACAGACAGACCTAACAATGCCTCCAAGTCGTGCGTGTGTGTAGAAAGACAGACAGACAGACAGACAGACCTAACAATGCCTCCAAGTCGTGTCTGTCTGTCTTTCTACACAGACAGACCTAACAATGCCTCCAAGTTGTGTGTGTACAGACAAACAGAAAGACAGACAGACCTAACAATGCCTCCAAGTCGTGTGTGTGTTTGCGTGTCTGTAGAAAGACAGATAGACAGACAGACAGACCTAACAATGCCTCAGGTCGTGTCTGTCTGTCTGTCTTTCTACACAGACAGACCTAACAATGCCTCGAAGTTGTGTGTGTGTACAGACAGACAGACAGACATACCTAACAATGCCTCCAAGTTGTGTGTGTGTGTGTAGACATACAGACACAGACCTAACAATGCCTCCAAGTCGTGCATGTGTGTGTGTGCAGACAGACAGACAGACCTAACAATGCCTCCAAGTCGCGTGTGTGTGTGTAGACAGACAGACAGACAGACAGACAGACAGACAGACAGACCTAACAATGCCTCCAAGTCGTGTGTGTGTGTGTGTGTACAGACAGTCAGACAGAGAGAGTCAGGCAGAAAGTCAGAGAGACAGACAGAGTCAGACAGAGAGAGTCAGGCAGAGAGACAGACAAAGTCAGAGAGTCAGAGAGACAGACAGAAAGTCAGACTGATAGAAAAGAGAGAGAATGAAAGAGAGATAGATGGATAGTTGTGCCTCCAAGTTGTGTGTGTACAGACAGACAGACAGACAGACCTAACAATGCCTCCAAGTCGTGTGTGTGTGTGTAGACAGACAGACAGACAGACCTAACAATAACTCCAAGTCGTGTCTGTCTGTCTTTCTACAGAGACAGACCTAACAATGCCTCCAAGTCGTGTGTGTGTGTGTGTGTAGACAGACAGACAGACAGACAGACAGACAGACCTAACAAAGCCTCCAAGTCGTGTGTGTGTGCATGTGTGTAGAAAGACAGACAGACAGACAGACCTAACAATGCCTCAGGTCGTGTCTGTCTGTCTGTCTTTCTACACAGACAGACCTAACAATGCCTCGAAGTTGTGTGTGTGTACAGACAGACAGACAGACAGACCTAACAATGCCTCCAAGTTGTGTGTGTGTGTGTAGACAGACAGACAGACAGACAGACCTAACAATGCCTCCAAGTCGTGCATGTGTGTGTGCAGACAGACAGACAGACCTAACAATGCCTCCAAGTCGCGTGTGTGTATGTAGACAGACAGACAGACAGACAGACAGACCTAACAATGCCTCCAAGTCGTGTGTGTGTGTGTGTGTGTACAGACAGTCAGACAGAGAGAGTCAGCCAGAAAGTCAGAGAGACAGACAGAGTCAGACAGAGAGAGTCAGGCAGAGAGACAGACAAAGTCAGAGAGACAGACAGAAAGTCAGACTGATAGAAAAGAGAGAGAATGAAAGAGAGATAGACGGATAGTTGTGCCTCCAAGTTGTGTGTGTACAAACAGACAGACAGACAGACCTAACAATGCCTCCAAGTCGTGTGTGTGTGTGTTGACAGACAGACAGACAGACCTAACAATAACTCCAAGTCGTGTCTGTCTGTCTTTCTACAGAGACAGACCTAACAATGCCTCCAAGTCGTGTGTGTGTGTGTGTGTACAGACAGACAGACCTAACAATGCCTCCAATTCGTGTGTGTGTGTGTAGACAGACAGACAGACAGACAGACAGACCTAACAATGCCTCCAAGTCGTTTGTGTGTGTGTGTACAGACAGACAGACCTAACAAAGCCTCCAAGTCGTGTGTGTGTGTGCATGTGTGTAGAAAGACAGACAGACAGACAAACAGACCTAACAATGCCTCAGGTCGTGTCTGTCTGTCTGTCTTTCTACACAGACACAGACCTAACAATGCCTCGCAGTTGTGTGTGTGTACAGACAGACAGACAGACAGAGCTAACAATGCCTCCAAGTCGTGTGTGTGTGTAGACAGACAGACAGACCTAACAATGCCTCCAAGTCGTGTGTGTGTGTAGAAAGACAGACAGACAGACAGACCTAGCAATGTCTCTAAGTCGTGTGTGTGTGTAGACAGACAGACAGACCTAACAATGCCTCCAAGTTGTGTGTGTGTGCGTGTGTGTAGAAAGACAGACAGACAGACTGACAGACCCTAACAATAACTCCAAGTCGTGTCTGTCTGTCTGTCTGTCTTTCTACACAGACAGACCTAACAATGCCTCCAACTCGTGTGTGTGTGTAGAAAGACAGACAGACAGACAGACCTAACAATGCCTCCAGGTCATGTCTGTACGTCTGTCTGTCTTTCTACACAGACAGACCTAGTGCCAGACAGACAGACAGACAAACCTAACAATAACTCCAAGTCGTGTCTGTATGTCTGCCTGTCTTTCTAAACAGACAGACCTAACAATGCCTCCAAGTTGTGTGTGTACAGACAAACAGAAAGACAGACAGACCTTACAATGCCTCCAAGTCGTGTGTGTGTTTGCGTGTCTGTAGAAAGACAGATAGACAGACAGACAGACCTAACAATGCCTCCAAGTTGCGTGTGTTTGTGTAGACAGACAGACAGACCTAACAATGCCTCAGGTCGTGTCTGTCTGTCTGTCTTTCTACACAGACACAGACCTAACAATGCCTCGAAGTTGTGTGTGTGTACAGACAGACAGACAGACAGACCTAACAATGCCTCCAAGTCGTGTGTGTGTGTAGACAGACAGACAGACCTAACAATGCCTCCAAGTCGTGTGTGTGTGTAGAAAGACAGACAGACAGACAGACAGACAGACCTAACAATGCCTCCAAGTCGTGCATGTGTGTGTACAGACAGACAGACAGACAGACCTAACAATGCCTCCAAGTCGTGCGTGTGTGTGTACAGACAGTCAGACAAAGAGAGTCAGGCAAAAAGTCAGAGAGACAGACAGAGTCAGACAGAGAGAGTCAGGCAGAGAGACAGACAAAGTCAGAGAGTCAGAGAGACAGACAGAAAGTCAGACTGATAGATAAGAGAGAGAATGAAAGAGCGATAGACGGATAGTTGTGCCTCCAAGTTGTGTGTGTACAGACAGACAGACAGACCTAACAATGCCTCCAAGTCGTGTGTGTAGACAGACAGACAGACAGACCTAACAATACCTCCAAGTCGTGTGTGTGTACAGACACAGACCTAACAATGCCTCCAAGTCGTGTGTGTGTGTGTGTACAGACAAACAGACATAACAATGCCTCAAAGTCGTGTGTGTGTGTAGACAGACAGACAGACAGACAGACAGACCTAACAATGCCTCCAAGTTGTGCGTGTGTGTGTGTGTGTAGAAAGACAGACAGACATACTGACAGACCTAACAATAACTCCAAGTCGTGTCTGTCTGTCTTTCTACACAGACAGACCTAACGATGCCTCCAAGTCGTTTGTCTGTGTGTGTACAGACAGACAGACCTAACAATGCCTCCAAGTCGTGTGTGTGTGTAGACAGACAGACAGACAGACAGACCTAACAATGCCTCTAAGTCGTGTGTGTGTGTGTGTGTAGACAGACAGACAGACCTAACAATGCCTCCAAGTCGTGTGTGTGTGTGTGTAGACAGACAGACAGACCTAACAATGCCTCCAAGTCGTGTGTGTGTGCATGTGTGTAGAAAGACAGACAGACAGACTGACAGACCTAACAATAACTCCAAGTCGTGTCTGTATGTCTGTCTGTCTTTCTACACAGACAGACCTAACAATGCCTCCAAGTTGTGTGTGTACAGACAAACAGAAAGACAGACAGACCTAACAATGCCTCCAAGTCGTGTGTGTGTTTGCGTGTCTGTAGAAAGACAGATAGACAGACAGACAGACCTAACAATGCCTCCAAGTCGCGTGTGTTTGTGTAGACAGACAGACAGACCTAACAATGCCTCAGGTCGTGTCTGTCTGTCTGTCTTTCTACAAAGACAGACCTAACAATGCCTCCAGGTCGTGTCTGTACGTCTGTCTGTCTTTCTACACAGACAGACCTAGTGCCAGACAGACAGACAGACAAACCTAACAATAACTCCAAGTCGTGTCTGTATGTCTGTCTGTCTTTCTACACAGACAGACCTAGCAATGCCTCCAAGTTGTGTGTGTACAGACAAACAGAAAGACAGACAGACCTAACAATGCCTCCAAGTTGTGTGTGTGTGCGTATGTGTAGAAAGACAGACAGACAGACTGACAGACCCTAACAATAACTCCAAGTCGTGTCTGTCTGTCTGTCTGTCTGTCTGTCTTTCTACACAGACAGACCTAACAATGCCTCCAGGTCGTGTCTGTCTGTCTGTCTTTCTACACAGACAGACCTAACAATGCCTCCAAGTCGTGTGTGTGTGTGTGTACAGACAGACAGACCTAACAATGCCTCTAAGTCGTGTGTGTGTGTAGACAGACAGACAGAGAGACAGACCTAACAATGCCTCCAAGTCGTGTGTGTGTGTAGACAGACAGACAGACAGACAGACAGACCTAACAATGCCTCCAAGTCGTGTGTGTGTGTGCGTGTGTGTAGATAGACAGACAGACAACAATGCCTCCAAGTCGCGTGTGTGTGTAGACAGACAGACAGACCTAACAATGCCTCGAAGTTGTGTGTGTGTGTAGACAGACAGACAGACAGACAGACAGACAGACAGAGAGACCTAACAATGCCTCCAAGTTGCGTGTGTTTGTGTAGACAGACAGACAGACCTAACAATGCCTCAGGTTGTGTCTGTCTGTCTGTCTTTCTACACAGACAGACCTAACAATGCCTCGAAGTTGTGTGTGTGTACAGACAGACAGACCTAACAATGCCTCCAAGTCATGTGTGTGTGTGTAGACAGACAGACAGACAGACATACCTAACAATGCCTCCAGGTTGTGTGTGTGTGTGTAGACAGACAGACAGACAGACAGACCTAACAATGCCTCCAAGTTGTGTGTGTGTGCGTGTGTGTAGAAAGACAGACAGACAGACTGACAGACCCTAACAATAACTCCAAGTCGTGTCTGTCTGTCTGTCTTTCTACACAGACAGACCTAACAATGCCTCCAGGTCGTGTCTGTCTGTCTGTCTTTCTACACAGACAGACCTAACAATGCCTCCAAGTCGTGTGTGTGTGCGTGTGTGTAGAAAGACAGACAGACAGACAGACCTAACAATGCCTCCAGGTCGTGTCTGTACGTCTGTCTGTCTTTCTACACAGACAGACCTAACAATGCCTCCAGGTCGTGTCTGTACGTCTGTCTGTCTTTCTACACAGACAGACCTAACAATGCCTCCAAGTTGTGTGTACAGACAAACAGAAAGACAGACAGACCTAACAATGCCTACAAGTCGTGTGTGTGTTTGCGTGTCTGTAGAAAGACAGATAGACAGACAGACAGACCTAACAATGCCTCCAAGTTGCGTGTGTTTGTGTAGACAGACAGACAGACCTAACAATGCCTCAGGTCGTGTCTGTCTGTCTGTCTTTCTACACAGACACAGACCTAACAATGCCTCGAAGTTGTGTGTGTGTACAGACAGACAGACAGACAGACCTAACAATGCCTCCAAGTCGTGTGTGTGTGTAGACAGACAGACAGACCTAACAATGCCTCCAAGTCGTGTGTGTGTGTAGAAAGACAGACAGACAGACCTAGCAATGCCTCCAAGTCGTGTGTGTGTGTAGACAGACAGACAGACCTAACAATGCCTCCAAGTTGTGTGTGTGTGCGTGTGTGTAGAAAGACAGACAGACAGACTGACAGACCCTAACAATAACTCCAAGTCGTGTCTGTCTGTCTGTCTGTCTGTCTGTCTGTCTGTCTTTCTACACAGACAGACCTAACAATGCCTCCAGGTCGTGTCTGTCTGTCTGTCTGTCTTTCTACACAGACAGACCTAACAATGCCTCCAAGTCGTGTGTGTGTGTGTGTACAGACAGACAGACCTAACAATGCCTCTAAGTCGTGTGTGTGTGTAGACAGACAGACAGAGAGACAGACCTAACAATGCCTCCAAGTCGTGTGTGTGTGTAGACAGACAGACAGACAGACAGACAGACAGACCTAACAATGCCTCCAAGTCGTGTGTGTGTGTGCGTGTGTGTAGATAGACAGACAGACAACAATGCCTCCAAGTCGCGTGTGTGTGTAGACAGACAGACAGACCCAACAATGCCTCCAAGTCGTGTGTGTGTACAGACACAGACCTAACAATGCCTCCAAGTTGTGTGTGTACAGACAGACAGACAGACAGACCTAACAATGCCTCCAAGTCGTGCGTGTGTGCATGTGTGTAGAAAGACAGACAGACAGACTGACAGACCTAACAATAACTCCAAGTCGTATCTGTCTGTCTTTCTACACAGACAGACCTAACAATGCCTCCAAGTCGTTTGTGCGTGTGTGTACAGACAGACAGACCTAACAATGCCTCCAAGTCGTGTTTGTGTGTGTAGACAGACAGACAGACAGACAGACCTAGCAATGCCTCCAAGTCGTGCGTGTGTGTAGAAAGACAGACAGACAGACAGACAGACCTTACAATGCCTCCAAGTCGTGCATGTGTGTGTACAGACAGACAGACAGACAGACAGACCTAACAATGCCTCCAAGTCGTGCGTGTGTGTGTACAGACAGTCAGACAAAGAGAGTCAGGCAAAAAGTCAGAGAGACAGACAGAGTCAGACAGAGAGAGTCAGGCAGAGAGACAGACAAAGTCAGAGAGTCAGAGAGACAGACAGAAAGTCAGACTGATAGATAAGAGAGAGAATGAAAGAGCGATAGACGGATAGTTTTGCCTCCAAGTTGTGTGTGTACAGACAGACAGACATACCTAACAATGCCTCCAAGTCGTGTGTGTGTAGACAGACAGACAGACAGACCTAACAATACCTCCAAGTCGTGTGTGTGTACAGACACAGACCTAACAATGCCTCCAAGTCGTGTGTGTGTGTGTGTACAGACAAACAGACCTAACAATGCCTCAAAGTCGTGTGTGTGTGTAGACAGACAGACAGACAGACAGACCTAACAATGCCTCCAAGTTGTGCGTGTGTGCGTGTGTGTAGAAAGACAGACAGACCTAACAATGCCTCCAAGTCGTGTGTGTGTGTGTGTGTAGACAGACAGACAGACCTAACAATGCCTCCAAGTCGTGTGTGTGTGTGTGTGTAGACAGACAGACCTAACAATGCCTCCAAGTCGTGTGTGTGTGCATGTGTGTAGAAAGACAGACAGACAGACTGACAGACCTAACAATAACTCCAAGTCGTGTCTGTATGTCTGTCTGTCTTTCTACACAGACAGACCTAACAATGCCTCCAAGTTGTGTGTGTACAGACAAACAGAAAGACAGACAGACCTAACAATGCCTCCAAGTCGTGTGTGTGTTTGCGTGTCTGTAGAAAGACAGATAGACAGACAGACAGACCTAACAATGCCTCCAAGTCGCGTGTGTTTGTGTAGACAGACAGACAGACCTAACAATGCCTCAGGTCGTGTCTGTCTGTCTGTCTTTCGACACAGACAGACCTAACAATGCCTCGAAGTTGTGTGTGTGTACAGACAGACAGACAGACATACCTAACAATGCCTCCAAGTTGTGTGTGTGTGTGTAGACAGACAGACAGACAGACCTAACAATGCCTCCAAGTCGTGCATGTGTGTGTGCAGACAGACAGACAGACCTAACAATGCCTCCAAGTCGCGTGTGTGTGTGTAGACAGACAGACAGACAGACAGACAGACAGACCTAACAATGCCTCCAAGTCGTGTGTGTGTGTGTGTGTACAGACAGTCAGACAGAGAGAGTCAGGCAGAAAGTCAGAGAGACAGACAGAGTCAGACAGAGAGAGTCAGGCAGAGAGACAGACAAAGACAGAGAGTCAGAGAGACAGACAGAAAGTCAGACTGATAGAAAAGAGAGAGAATGAAAGAGAGATAGACGGATAGTTGTGCCTCCAAGTTGTGTGTGTACAGACAGACAGACAGACAGACCTAACAATGCCTCCAAGTCGTGTGTGTGTGTGTAGACAGACAGACAGACAGACCTAACAATAACTCCAAGTCGTGTCTGTCTGTCTTTCTACAGAGACAGACCTAACAATGCCTCCAAGTCGTTTGTGTGTGTGTGTACAGACAGACAGACCTAACAAAGCCTCCAAGTCGTGTGTGTGTGTGTGCATGTGTGTAGAAAGACAGACAGACAGACAGACAGACAGACCTAACAATGCCTCAGGTCGTGTCTGTCTGTCTGTCTTTCTACACAGACACAGACCTAAGAATGCCTCAAAGTTGTGTGTGTGTACAGACAGACAGACAGACAGACAGACAGACCTAACAATGCCTCCAAGTCGTGTCTGTCTGTCTTTCTACACAGACAGACCTAACAATGCCTCCAAGTTGTGTGTGTACAGACAAACAGAAAGACAGACAGACCTAACAATGCCTCCAAGTCGTGTGTGTGTTTGCGTGTCTGTAGAAAGACAGATAGACAGACAGACAGACCTAACAATGCCTCCAAGTCGCGTGTGTTTGTGTAGACAGACAGACAGACCTAACAATGCCTCAGGTCGTGTCTGTCTGTCTGTCTTTCTACACAGACAGACCTAACAATGCCTCGAAGTTGTGTGTGTGTACAGACAGACAGACAGACATACCTAACAATGCCTCCAAGTTGTGTGTGTGTGTGTAGACAGACAGACAGACAGACCTAACAATGCCTCCAAGTCGTGCATGTGTGTGTGCAGACAGACAGACAGACCTAACAATGCCTCCAAGTCGCGTGTGTGTGTGTAGACAGACAGACAGAAAGACAGACAGACAGACCTAACAATGCCTCCAAGTCGTGTGTGTGTGTGTGTGTGTACAGACAGTCAGACAGAGAGAGTCAGGCAGAAAGTCAGAGAGACAGACAGAGTCAGACAGAGAGAGTCAGGCAGAGAGACAGACAAAGTCAGAGAGTCAGAGATACAGACAGAAAGTCAGACTGATAGAAAAGAGAGAGAATGAAAGAGAGATAGACGGATAGTTGTGCCTCCAAGTTGTGTGTGTACAGACAGACAGACAGACAGACCTAACAATGCCTCCAAGTCGTGCGTGTGTGCATGTGTGTAGAAAGACAGACAGACAGACTGACAGACCTAACAATAACTCCAAGTCGTATCTGTCTGTCTTTCTACACAGACAGACCTAACAATGCCTCCAAGTCGTTTGTGCGTGTGTGTACAGACAGACAGACCTAACAATGCCTCCAAGTCGTGTTTGTGTGTGTAGACAGACAGACAGACAGACAGACCTAGCAATGCCTCCAAGTCGTGCGTGTGTGTAGAAAGACAGACAGACAGACAGACAGACCTTACAATGCCTCCAAGTCGTGCATGTGTGTGTACAGACAGACAGACAGACAGACAGACCTAACAATGCCTCCAAGTCGTGCGTGTGTGTGTACAGACAGTCAGACAAAGAGAGTCAGGCAAAAAGTCAGAGAGACAGACAGAGTCAGACAGAGAGAGTCAGGCAGAGAGACAGACAAAGTCAGAGAGTCAGAGAGACAGACAGAAAGTCAGACTGATAGATAAGAGAGAGAATGAAAGAGCGATAGACGGATAGTTTTGCCTCCAAGTTGTGTGTGTACAGACAGACAGACATACCTAACAATGCCTCCAAGTCGTGTGTGTGTAGACAGACAGACAGACAGACCTAACAATACCTCCAAGTCGTGTGTGTGTACAGACACAGACCTAACAATGCCTCCAAGTCGTGTGTGTGTGTGTGTACAGACAAACAGACCTAACAATGCCTCAAAGTCGTGTGTGTGTGTAGACAGACAGACAGACAGACAGACCTAACAATGCCTCCAAGTTGTGCGTGTGTGCGTGTGTGTAGAAAGACAGACAGACCTAACAATGCCTCCAAGTCGTGTGTGTGTGTGTGTGTAGACAGACAGACAGACCTAACAATGCCTCCAAGTCGTGTGTGTGTGTGTGTGTAGACAGACAGACCTAACAATGCCTCCAAGTCGTGTGTGTGTGCATGTGTGTAGAAAGACAGACAGACAGACTGACAGACCTAACAATAACTCCAAGTCGTGTCTGTATGTCTGTCTGTCTTTCTACACAGACAGACCTAACAATGCCTCCAAGTTGTGTGTGTACAGACAAACAGAAAGACAGACAGACCTAACAATGCCTCCAAGTCGTGTGTGTGTTTGCGTGTCTGTAGAAAGACAGATAGACAGACAGACAGACCTAACAATGCCTCCAAGTCGCGTGTGTTTGTGTAGACAGACAGACAGACCTAACAATGCCTCAGGTCGTGTCTGTCTGTCTGTCTTTCGACACAGACAGACCTAACAATGCCTCGAAGTTGTGTGTGTGTACAGACAGACAGACAGACATACCTAACAATGCCTCCAAGTTGTGTGTGTGTGTGTAGACAGACAGACAGACAGACCTAACAATGCCTCCAAGTCGTGCATGTGTGTGTGCAGACAGACAGACAGACCTAACAATGCCTCCAAGTCGCGTGTGTGTGTGTAGACAGACAGACAGACAGACAGACAGACAGACCTAACAATGCCTCCAAGTCGTGTGTGTGTGTGTGTGTACAGACAGTCAGACAGAGAGAGTCAGGCAGGAAGTCAGAGAGACAGACAGAGTCAGACAGAGAGAGTCAGGCAGAGAGACAGACAAAGACAGAGAGTCAGAGAGACAGACAGAAAGTCAGACTGATAGAAAAGAGAGAGAATGAAAGAGAGATAGACGGATAGTTGTGCCTCCAAGTTGTGTGTGTACAGACAGACAGACAGACAGACCTAACAATGCCTCCAAGTCGTGTGTGTGTGTGTAGACAGACAGACAGACAGACCTAACAATAACTCCAAGTCGTGTCTGTCTGTCTTTCTACAGAGACAGACCTAACAATGCCTCCAAGTCGTTTGTGTGTGTGTGTACAGACAGACAGACCTAACAAAGCCTCCAAGTCGTGTGTGTGTGCATGTGTGTAGAAAGACAGACAGACAGACAGACAGACAGACCTAACAATGCCTCAGGTCGTGTCTGTCTGTCTGTCTTTCTACACAGACACAGACCTAAGAATGCCTCAAAGTTGTGTGTGTGTACAGACAGACAGACAGACAGACAGACAGACCTAACAATGCCTCCAAGTCGTGTCTGTCTGTCTTTCTACACAGACAGACCTAACAATGCCTCCAAGTTGTGTGTGTACAGACAAACAGAAAGACAGACAGACCTAACAATGCCTCCAAGTCGTGTGTGTGTTTTCGTGTCTGTAGAAAGACAGATAGACAGACAGACAGACCTAACAATGCCTCCAAGTCGCGTGTGTTTGTGTAGACAGACAGACAGACCTAACAATGCCTCAGGTCGTGTCTGTCTGTCTGTCTTTCTACACAGACAGACCTAACAATGCCTCGAAGTTGTGTGTGTGTACAGACAGACAGACAGACATACCTAACAATGCCTCCAAGTTGTGTGTGTGTGTGTAGACAGACAGACAGACAGACCTAACAATGCCTCCAAGTCGTGCATGTGTGTGTGCAGACAGACAGACAGACCTAACAATGCATCCAAGTCGCGTGTGTGTGTGTAGACAGACAGACAGAAAGACAGACAGACAGACCTAACAATGCCTCCAAGTCGTGTGTGTGTGTGTACAGACAGTCAGACAGAGAGAGTCAGGCAGAAAGTCAGAGAGACAGACAGAGTCAGACAGAGAGAGTCAGGCAGAGAGACAGACAAAGTCAGAGAGTCAGAGATACAGACAGAAAGTCAGACTGATAGAAAAGAGAGAGAATGAAAGAGAGATAGACGGATAGTTGTGCCTCCAAGTTGTGTGTGTACAGACAGACAGACAGACAGACCTAACAATGCCTCCAAGTCGTGTGTGTGTGTGTAGACAGACAGACAGACAGACCTAACAATAACTCCAAGTCGTGTCTGTCTGTCTTTCTACAGAGACAGACCTAACAATGCCTCCAAGTCGTGTGTGTGTGTGTGTGTAGACAGACAGACAGACAGACAGACAGACCTAACAATGCCTCCAAGTCGTTTGTGTGTGTGTGTACAGACAGACAGACCTAACAAAGCCTCCAAGTCGTGTGTGTGTGCATGTGTGTAGGAAGACAGACAGACAGACAGACAGACAGACAGACCTAACAATGCCTCAGGTCGTGTCTGTCTGTCTGTCTTTCTACACAGACACAGACCTAACAATGCCTTGAAGTTGTGTGTGTGTACAGACAGACAGACAGACAGACCTAACAATGCCTCCAAGTCGTGTGTGTGTGTAGACAGACAGACAGACCTAACAATGCCTCCAAGTCGTGTGTGTGTGCGTGTGTGTAGAAAGACAGACAGACAGACTGACAGACCCTAACAATAACTCCAAGTCGTGTCTGTCTGTCTGTCTTTCTACACAGACAGACCTAACAATGCCTCCTAGTCGTGTCTGTCTGTCTGTCTTTCTACACAGACAGACCTAACAATGCCTCCAAGTCGTGTGTGTGTGTGCGTGTGTGTAGAAAGACAGACAGACAGACAGACCTAACAATGCCTCCAGGTCGTGTCTGTCTGTCTGTCTGTCTTTCTACACAGACAGACCTAGTGCCAGACAGACAGACAGACAGACCTAACAATGCCTCCAAGTCATGCGTGTGTGTAGAAAGACAGACAGACAGACAGACAGACCTAACAATGCCTCCAAGTCGTGTCTGTCTGTCTTTCTACACAGACAGACCTAACAATGCCTCCAAGTTGTGTGTGTACAGACAAACAGAAAGACAGACAGACCTAACAATGCCTCCAAGTCGTGTGTGTGTTTGCGTGTCTGTAGAAAGACAGATAGACAGACAGACAGACCTAACAATGCCTCAGGTCGTGTCTGTCTGTCTGTCTTTCTACACAGACAGACCTAACAATGCCTCGAAGTTGTGTGTGTGTACAGACAGACAGACAGACATACCTAACAATGCCTCCAAGTTGTGTGTGTGTGTGTAGACATACAGACACAGACCTAACAATGCCTCCAAGTCGTGCATGTGTGTGTGTGCAGACAGACAGACAGACCTAACAATGCCTCCAAGTCGCGTGTGTGTGTGTAGACAGACAGACAGACAGACAGACAGACAGACAGACCTAACAATGCCTCCAAGTCGTGTGTGTGTGTGTGTGTACAGACAGTCAGACAGAGAGAGTCAGGCAGAAAGTCAGAGAGACAGACAGAGTCAGACAGAGAGAGTCAGGCAGAGAGACAGACAAAGTCAGAGAGTCAGAGATACAGACAGAAAGTCAGACTGATAGAAAAGAGAGAGAATGAAAGAGAGATAGACGGATAGTTGTGCCTCCAAGTTGTGTGTGTACAGACAGACAGACAGACAGACCTAACAATGCCTCCAAGTCGTGTGTGTGTGTGTAGACAGACAGACAGACAGACCTAACAATAACTCCAAGTCGTGTCTGTCTGTCTTTCTACAGAGACAGACCTAACAATGCCTCCAAGTCGTGTGTGTGTGTGTGTGTAGACAGACAGACAGACAGACAGACAGACCTAACAATGCCTCCAAGTCGTTTGTGTGTGTGTGTACAGACAGACAGACCTAACAAAGCCTCCAAGTCGTGTGTGTGTGCATGTGTGTAGGAAGACAGACAGACAGACAGACAGACAGACAGACAGACCTAACAATGCCTCAGGTCGTGTCTGTCTGTCTGTCTTTCTACACAGACACAGACCTAACAATGCCTTGAAGTTGTGTGTGTGTACAGACAGACAGACAGACAGACCTAACAATGCCTCCAAGTCGTGTGTGTGTGTAGACAGACAGACAGACCTAACAATGCCTCCAAGTCGTGTGTGTGTGCGTGTGTGTAGAAAGACAGACAGACAGACTGACAGACCCTAACAATAACTCCAAGTCGTGTCTGTCTGTCTGTCTTTCTACACAGACAGACCTAACAATGCCTCCTAGTCGTGTCTGTCTGTCTGTCTTTCTACACAGACAGACCTAACAATGCCTCCAAGTCGTGTGTGTGTGTGCGTGTGTGTAGAAAGACAGACAGACAGACAGACCTAACAATGCCTCCAGGTCGTGTCTGTCTGTCTGTCTGTCTTTCTACACAGACAGACCTAGTGCCAGACAGACAGACAGACAGACCTAACAATGCCTCCAAGTCGTGCGTGTGTGTAGAAAGACAGACAGACAGACAGACAGACCTAACAATGCCTCCAAGTCGTGTCTGTCTGTCTTTCTACACAGACAGACCTAACAATGCCTCCAAGTTGTGTGTGTACAGACAAACAGAAAGACAGACAGACCTAACAATGCCTCCAAGTCGTGTGTGTGTTTGCGTGTCTGTAGAAAGACAGATAGACAGACAGACAGACCTAACAATGCCTCAGGTCGTGTCTGTCTGTCTGTCTTTCTACACAGACAGACCTAACAATGCCTCGAAGTTGTGTGTGTGTACAGACAGACAGACAGACATACCTAACAATGCCTCCAAGTTGTGTGTGTGTGTGTAGACATACAGACACAGACCTAACAATGCCTCCAAGTCGTGCATGTGTGTGTGTGCAGACAGACAGACAGACCTAACAATGCCTCCAAGTCGCGTGTGTGTGTGTAGACAGACAGACAGACAGACAGACAGACAGACAGACAGACCTAACAATGCCTCCAAGTCGTGTGTGTGTGTGTGTGTACAGACAGTCAGACAGAGAGAGTCAGGCAGAAAGTCAGAGAGACAGACAGAGTCAGACAGAGAGAGTCAGGCAGAGAGACAGACAAAGTCAGAGAGTCAGAGAGACAGACAGAAAGTCAGACTGATAGAAAAGAGAGAGAATGAAAGAGAGATAGATGGATAGTTGTGCCTCCAAGTTGTGTGTGTACAGACAGACAGACAGACAGACCTAACAATGCCTCCAAGTCGTGTGTGTGTGTGTAGACAGACAGACAGACAGACCTAACAATAACTCCAAGTCGTGTCTGTCTGTCTTTCTACAGAGACAGACCTAACAATGCCTCCAAGTCGTGTGTGTGTGTGTGTGTAGACAGACAGACAGACAGACAGACAGACAGACCTAACAAAGCCTCCAAGTCGTGTGTGTGTGCATGTGTGTAGAAAGACAGACAGACAGACAGACCTAACAATGCCTCAGGTCGTGTCTGTCTGTCTGTCTTTCTACACAGACACAGACCTAACAATGCCTCGAAGTTGTGTGTGTGTACAGACAGACAGACAGACAGACCTAACAATGCCTCCAAGTCGTTTGTGTGTGTGTGTACAGACAGACAGACCTAACAAAGCCTCCAAGTCGTGTGTGTGTGCATGTGTGTAGGAAGACAGACAGACAGACAGACAGACAGACAGACAGACCTAACAATGCCTCAGGTCGTGTCTGTCTGTCTGTCTTTCTACACAGACACAGACCTAACAATGCCTTGAAGTTGTGTGTGTGTACAGACAGACAGACAGACAGACCTAACAATGCCTCCAAGTCGTGTGTGTGTGTAGACAGACAGACAGACCTAACAATGCCTCCAAGTCGTGTGTGTGTGCGTGTGTGTAGAAAGACAGACAGACAGACTGACAGACCCTAACAATAACTCCAAGTCGTGTCTGTCTGTCTGTCTTTCTACACAGACAGACCTAACAATGCCTCCTAGTCGTGTCTGTCTGTCTGTCTTTCTACACAGACAGACCTAACAATGCCTCCAAGTCGTGTGTGTGTGTGCGTGTGTGTAGAAAGACAGACAGACAGACAGACCTAACAATGCCTCCAGGTCGTGTCTGTCTGTCTGTCTGTCTTTCTACACAGACAGACCTAGTGCCAGACAGACAGACAGACAGACCTAACAATGCCTCCAAGTCGTGCGTGTGTGTAGAAAGACAGACAGACAGACAGACAGACCTAACAATGCCTCCAAGTCGTGTCTGTCTGTCTTTCTACACAGACAGACCTAACAATGCCTCCAAGTTGTGTGTGTACAGACAAACAGAAAGACAGACAGACCTAACAATGCCTCCAAGTCGTGTGTGTGTTTGCGTGTCTGTAGAAAGACAGATAGACAGACAGACAGACCTAACAATGCCTCAGGTCGTGTCTGTCTGTCTGTCTTTCTACACAGACAGACCTAACAATGCCTCGAAGTTGTGTGTGTGTACAGACAGACAGACAGACAGACCTAACAATGCCTCCAAGTCGCGTGTGTGTGTGTAGACAGACAGACAGACAGACAGACAGACAGACCTAACAATGCCTCCAAGTCGTGTGTGTGTGTGTGTGTACAGACAGTCAGACAGAGAGAGTCAGGCAGAAAGTCAGAGAGACAGACAGAGTCAGACAGAGAGAGTCAGGCAGAGAGACAGACAAAGACAGAGAGTCAGAGAGACAGACAGAAAGTCAGACTGATAGAAAAGAGAGAGAATGAAAGAGAGATAGACGGATAGTTGTGCCTCCAAGTTGTGTGTGTACAGACAGACAGACAGACAGACCTAACAATGCCTCCAAGTCGTGTGTGTGTGTGTAGACAGACAGACAGACAGACCTAACAATAACTCCAAGTCGTGTCTGTCTGTCTTTCTACAGAGACAGACCTAACAATGCCTCCAAGTCGTTTGTGTGTGTGTGTACAGACAGACAGACCTAACAAAGCCTCCAAGTCGTGTGTGTGTGCATGTGTGTAGAAAGACAGACAGACAGACAGACAGACAGACCTAACAATGCCTCAGGTCGTGTCTGTCTGTCTGTCTTTCTACACAGACACAGACCTAAGAATGCCTCAAAGTTGTGTGTGTGTACAGACAGACAGACAGACAGACAGACAGACCTAACAATGCCTCCAAGTCGTGTCTGTCTGTCTTTCTACACAGACAGACCTAACAATGCCTCCAAGTTGTGTGTGTACAGACAAACAGAAAGACAGACAGACCTAACAATGCCTCCAAGTCGTGTGTGTGTTTTCGTGTCTGTAGAAAGACAGATAGACAGACAGACAGACCTAACAATGCCTCCAAGTCGCGTGTGTTTGTGTAGACAGACAGACAGACCTAACAATGCCTCAGGTCGTGTCTGTCTGTCTGTCTTTCTACACAGACAGACCTAACAATGCCTCGAAGTTGTGTGTGTGTACAGACAGACAGACAGACATACCTAACAATGCCTCCAAGTTGTGTGTGTGTGTGTAGACAGACAGACAGACAGACCTAACAATGCCTCCAAGTCGTGCATGTGTGTGTGCAGACAGACAGACAGACCTAACAATGCATCCAAGTCGCGTGTGTGTGTGTAGACAGACAGACAGAAAGACAGACAGACAGACCTAACAATGCCTCCAAGTCGTGTGTGTGTGTGTACAGACAGTCAGACAGAGAGAGTCAGGCAGAAAGTCAGAGAGACAGACAGAGTCAGACAGAGAGAGTCAGGCAGAGAGACAGACAAAGTCAGAGAGTCAGAGATACAGACAGAAAGTCAGACTGATAGAAAAGAGAGAGAATGAAAGAGAGATAGACGGATAGTTGTGCCTCCAAGTTGTGTGTGTACAGACAGACAGACAGACAGACCTAACAATGCCTCCAAGTCGTGTGTGTGTGTGTAGACAGACAGACAGACAGACCTAACAATAACTCCAAGTCGTGTCTGTCTGTCTTTCTACAGAGACAGACCTAACAATGCCTCCAAGTCGTGTGTGTGTGTGTGTGTAGACAGACAGACAGACAGACAGACAGACCTAACAATGCCTCCAAGTCGTTTGTGTGTGTGTGTACAGACAGACAGACCTAACAAAGCCTCCAAGTCGTGTGTGTGTGCATGTGTGTAGGAAGACAGACAGACAGACAGACAGACAGACAGACCTAACAATGCCTCAGGTCGTGTCTGTCTGTCTGTCTTTCTACACAGACACAGACCTAACAATGCCTTGAAGTTGTGTGTGTGTACAGACAGACAGACAGACAGACCTAACAATGCCTCCAAGTCGTGTGTGTGTGTAGACAGACAGACAGACCTAACAATGCCTCCAAGTCGTGTGTGTGTGCGTGTGTGTAGAAAGACAGACAGACAGACTGACAGACCCTAACAATAACTCCAAGTCGTGTCTGTCTGTCTGTCTTTCTACACAGACAGACCTAACAATGCCTCCTAGTCGTGTCTGTCTGTCTGTCTTTCTACACAGACAGACCTAACAATGCCTCCAAGTCGTGTGTGTGTGTGCGTGTGTGTAGAAAGACAGACAGACAGACAGACCTAACAATGCCTCCAGGTCGTGTCTGTCTGTCTGTCTGTCTTTCTACACAGACAGACCTAGTGCCAGACAGACAGACAGACAGACCTAACAATGCCTCCAAGTCATGCGTGTGTGTAGAAAGACAGACAGACAGACAGACAGACCTAACAATGCCTCCAAGTCGTGTCTGTCTGTCTTTCTACACAGACAGACCTAACAATGCCTCCAAGTTGTGTGTGTACAGACAAACAGAAAGACAGACAGACCTAACAATGCCTCCAAGTCGTGTGTGTGTTTGCGTGTCTGTAGAAAGACAGATAGACAGACAGACAGACCTAACAATGCCTCAGGTCGTGTCTGTCTGTCTGTCTTTCTACACAGACAGACCTAACAATGCCTCGAAGTTGTGTGTGTGTACAGACAGACAGACAGACATACCTAACAATGCCTCCAAGTTGTGTGTGTGTGTGTAGACATACAGACACAGACCTAACAATGCCTCCAAGTCGTGCATGTGTGTGTGTGCAGACAGACAGACAGACCTAACAATGCCTCCAAGTCGCGTGTGTGTGTGTAGACAGACAGACAGACAGACAGACAGACAGACAGACCTAACAATGCCTCCAAGTCGTGTGTGTGTGTGTGTGTACAGACAGTCAGACAGAGAGAGTCAGGCAGAAAGTCAGAGAGACAGACAGAGTCAGACAGAGAGAGTCAGGCAGAGAGACAGACAAAGTCAGAGAGTCAGAGATACAGACAGAAAGTCAGACTGATAGAAAAGAGAGAGAATGAAAGAGAGATAGACGGATAGTTGTGCCTCCAAGTTGTGTGTGTACAGACAGACAGACAGACAGACCTAACAATGCCTCCAAGTCGTGTGTGTGTGTGTAGACAGACAGACAGACAGACCTAACAATAACTCCAAGTCGTGTCTGTCTGTCTTTCTACAGAGACAGACCTAACAATGCCTCCAAGTCGTGTGTGTGTGTGTGTGTAGACAGACAGACAGACAGACAGACAGACCTAACAATGCCTCCAAGTCGTTTGTGTGTGTGTGTACAGACAGACAGACCTAACAAAGCCTCCAAGTCGTGTGTGTGTGCATGTGTGTAGGAAGACAGACAGACAGACAGACAGACAGACAGACAGACCTAACAATGCCTCAGGTCGTGTCTGTCTGTCTGTCTTTCTACACAGACACAGACCTAACAATGCCTTGAAGTTGTGTGTGTGTACAGACAGACAGACAGACAGACCTAACAATGCCTCCAAGTCGTGTGTGTGTGTAGACAGACAGACAGACCTAACAATGCCTCCAAGTCGTGTGTGTGTGCGTGTGTGTAGAAAGACAGACAGACAGACTGACAGACCCTAACAATAACTCCAAGTCGTGTCTGTCTGTCTGTCTTTCTACACAGACAGACCTAACAATGCCTCCTAGTCGTGTCTGTCTGTCTGTCTTTCTACACAGACAGACCTAACAATGCCTCCAAGTCGTGTGTGTGTGTGCGTGTGTGTAGAAAGACAGACAGACAGACAGACCTAACAATGCCTCCAGGTCGTGTCTGTCTGTCTGTCTGTCTTTCTACACAGACAGACCTAGTGCCAGACAGACAGACAGACAGACCTAACAATGCCTCCAAGTCGTGCGTGTGTGTAGAAAGACAGACAGACAGACAGACAGACCTAACAATGCCTCCAAGTCGTGTCTGTCTGTCTTTCTACACAGACAGACCTAACAATGCCTCCAAGTTGTGTGTGTACAGACAAACAGAAAGACAGACAGACCTAACAATGCCTCCAAGTCGTGTGTGTGTTTGCGTGTCTGTAGAAAGACAGATAGACAGACAGACAGACCTAACAATGCCTCAGGTCGTGTCTGTCTGTCTGTCTTTCTACACAGACAGACCTAACAATGCCTCGAAGTTGTGTGTGTGTACAGACAGACAGACAGACATACCTAACAATGCCTCCAAGTTGTGTGTGTGTGTGTAGACATACAGACACAGACCTAACAATGCCTCCAAGTCGTGCATGTGTGTGTGTGCAGACAGACAGACAGACCTAACAATGCCTCCAAGTCGCGTGTGTGTGTGTAGACAGACAGACAGACAGACAGACAGACAGACAGACAGACCTAACAATGCCTCCAAGTCGTGTGTGTGTGTGTGTGTACAGACAGTCAGACAGAGAGAGTCAGGCAGAAAGTCAGAGAGACAGACAGAGTCAGACAGAGAGAGTCAGGCAGAGAGACAGACAAAGTCAGAGAGTCAGAGAGACAGACAGAAAGTCAGACTGATAGAAAAGAGAGAGAATGAAAGAGAGATAGATGGATAGTTGTGCCTCCAAGTTGTGTGTGTACAGACAGACAGACAGACAGACCTAACAATGCCTCCAAGTCGTGTGTGTGTGTGTAGACAGACAGACAGACAGACCTAACAATAACTCCAAGTCGTGTCTGTCTGTCTTTCTACAGAGACAGACCTAACAATGCCTCCAAGTCGTGTGTGTGTGTGTGTGTAGACAGACAGACAGACAGACAGACAGACAGACCTAACAAAGCCTCCAAGTCGTGTGTGTGTGCATGTGTGTAGAAAGACAGACAGACAGACAGACCTAACAATGCCTCAGGTCGTGTCTGTCTGTCTGTCTTTCTACACAGACACAGACCTAACAATGCCTCGAAGTTGTGTGTGTGTACAGACAGACAGACAGACAGACCTAACAATGCCTCCAAGTCGTTTGTGTGTGTGTGTACAGACAGACAGACCTAACAAAGCCTCCAAGTCGTGTGTGTGTGCATGTGTGTAGGAAGACAGACAGACAGACAGACAGACAGACAGACAGACCTAACAATGCCTCAGGTCGTGTCTGTCTGTCTGTCTTTCTACACAGACACAGACCTAACAATGCCTTGAAGTTGTGTGTGTGTACAGACAGACAGACAGACAGACCTAACAATGCCTCCAAGTCGTGTGTGTGTGTAGACAGACAGACAGACCTAACAATGCCTCCAAGTCGTGTGTGTGTGCGTGTGTGTAGAAAGACAGACAGACAGACTGACAGACCCTAACAATAACTCCAAGTCGTGTCTGTCTGTCTGTCTTTCTACACAGACAGACCTAACAATGCCTCCTAGTCGTGTCTGTCTGTCTGTCTTTCTACACAGACAGACCTAACAATGCCTCCAAGTCGTGTGTGTGTGTGCGTGTGTGTAGAAAGACAGACAGACAGACAGACCTAACAATGCCTCCAGGTCGTGTCTGTCTGTCTGTCTGTCTTTCTACACAGACAGACCTAGTGCCAGACAGACAGACAGACAGACCTAACAATGCCTCCAAGTCGTGCGTGTGTGTAGAAAGACAGACAGACAGACAGACAGACCTAACAATGCCTCCAAGTCGTGTCTGTCTGTCTTTCTACACAGACAGACCTAACAATGCCTCCAAGTTGTGTGTGTACAGACAAACAGAAAGACAGACAGACCTAACAATGCCTCCAAGTCGTGTGTGTGTTTGCGTGTCTGTAGAAAGACAGATAGACAGACAGACAGACCTAACAATGCCTCAGGTCGTGTCTGTCTGTCTGTCTTTCTACACAGACAGACCTAACAATGCCTCGAAGTTGTGTGTGTGTACAGACAGACAGACAGACATACCTAACAATGCCTCCAAGTTGTGTGTGTGTGTGTAGACATACAGACACAGACCTAACAATGCCTCCAAGTCGTGCATGTGTGTGTGTGCAGACAGACAGACAGACCTAACAATGCCTCCAAGTCGCGTGTGTGTGTGTAGACAGACAGACAGACAGACAGACAGACAGACAGACAGACCTAACAATGCCTCCAAGTCGTGTGTGTGTGTGTGTGTACAGACAGTCAGACAGAGAGAGTCAGGCAGAAAGTCAGAGAGACAGACAGAGTCAGACAGAGAGAGTCAGGCAGAGAGACAGACAAAGTCAGAGAGTCAGAGAGACAGACAGAAAGTCAGACTGATAGAAAAGAGAGAGAATGAAAGAGAGATAGATGGATAGTTGTGCCTCCAAGTTGTGTGTGTACAGACAGACAGACAGACCTAACAATGCCTCCAAGTCGTGTGTGTGTGTGTAGACAGACAGACAGACAGACCTAACAATAACTCCAAGTCGTGTCTGTCTGTCTTTCTACAGAGACAGACCTAACAATGCCTCCAAGTCGTGTGTGTGTGTGTGTGTAGACAGACAGACAGACAGACAGACAGACAGACCTAACAAAGCCTCCAAGTCGTGTGTGTGTGCATGTGTGTAGAAAGACAGACAGACAGACAGACCTAACAATGCCTCAGGTCGTGTCTGTCTGTCTGTCTTTCTACACAGACACAGACCTAACAATGCCTCGAAGTTGTGTGTGTGTACAGACAGACAGACAGACAGACCTAACAATGCCTCCAAGTCGTGTGTGTGTGTAGACAGACAGACAGACCTAACAATGCCTCCAAGTCGTGTGTGTGTGCGTGTGTGTAGAAAGACAGACAGACAGACTGACAGACCCTAACAATAACTCCAAGTCGTGTCTGTCTGTCTGTCTTTCTACACAGACAGACCTAACAATGCCTCCAGGTCGTGTCTGTCTGTCTGTCTGTCTTTCTACACAGACAGACCTAACAATGCCTCCAAGTCGTGTGTGTGTGTGCGTGTGTGTAGAAAGACAGACAGACAGACAGACCTAACAATGCCTCCAGGTCGTGTCTGTCTGTCTGTCTGTCTTTCTACACAGACAGACCTAGTGCCAGACAGACAGACAGACCTAACAATGCCTCCAAGTCGTGCGTGTGTGTAGAAAGACAGACAGACAGACAGACCTAACAATGCCTCCAAGTCGTGTCTGTCTGTCTTTCTACACAGACAGACCTAACAATGCCTCCAAGTTGTGTGTGTACAGACAAACAGAAAGACAGACAGACCTAACAATGCCTCCAAGTCGTGTGTGTGTTTGCGTGTCTGTAGAAAGACAGATAGACAGACAGACAGACCTTACAATGCCTCCAAGTCGCGTGTGTTTGTGTAGACAGACAGACAGACCTAACAATGCCTCAGGTCGTGTCTGTCTGTCTGTCTTTCTACACAGACAGACCTAACAATGCCTCCAAGTTGTGTGTGTGTACAGACAGACAGACAGACATACCTAGCAATGCCTCCAAGTTGTGTGTGTGTGTGTAGACAGACAGACAGACAGACCTAACAATGCCTCCAAGTCGTGCATGTGTGTGTGCAGACAGACAGACAGACCTAACAATGCCTCCAAGTCGCGTGTGTGTGTGTAGACAGACAGACAGACAGACAGACAGACCTAACAATGCCTCCAAGTCGTGCGTGTGTGTAGAAAGACAGACAGACAGACAAACAGACCTAACAATAACTCCAAGTCGTGTCTGTCTGTCTCTCTACACAGACAGACCTAACAATTTCTCCAAGTCGTGTGTGTGTGTGTGTACAGACAGACAGACCTAACAATGCCTCCAGGTCGTGTGTGTGTGTAGACAGACAGACAGACAGACAGACAGACAGACAGACAAACAGACCTAACAATGCCTCAGGTCGTGTCTGTCTGTCTGTCTGTCTTTCTACACAGACAGACCCAACAATGCCTCCAAGTCGTGTGTGTGTACAGACACAGACCTAACAATGCCTCCAAGTTGTGTGTGTACAGACAGACAGACAGACAGACCTAACAATGCCTCCAAGTCGTGCGTGTGTGCATGTGTGTAGAAAGACAGACAGACAGACTGACAGACCTAACAATAACTCCAAGTCGTGTCTGTCTGTCTTTCTACACAGACAGACCTAACAATGCCTCCAAGTCGTTTGTGCGTGTGTGTACAGACAGACAGACCTAACAATGCCTCCAAGTTGTGTGTGTGTGTGTAGACAGACAGACAGACAGACAGACAGACAGATCTAACAATGCCTCGAAGTCGTGTGTGTGTGTGTGTGTAGACAGACAGACAGACCTAACAATGCCTCCAAGTCGTGTGTGTGTTCATGTGTGTAGAAAGACAGACAGACAGACTGACAGACCTAACAATAACTCCAAGTCGTGTCTGTATGTCTGTCTGTCTTTCTACACAGAAAGACCTAACAATGCCTCCAAGTTGTGTGTGTACAGACAAACAGAAAGACAGACAGACCTAACAATGCCTCCAAGTCGTGTGTGTGTTTGCGTGTCTGTAGAAAGACAGATAGACAGACAGACAGACCTAACAATGCCTCAGGTCGTGTCTGTCTGTCTGTCTTTCTACACAGACAGACCTAACAATGCCTCGAAGTTGTGTGTGTGTACAGACAGACAGACAGACAGACCTAACAATGCCTCCAAGTTGTGTGTGTGTGTGTAGACAGACAGACAGACAGACCTAACAATGCCTCCAAGTCGTGCATGTATGTGTGCAGACAGACAGACAGACCTAACAATGCCTCCAAGTCGCGTGTGTGTATGTAGACAGACAGACAGACAGACCTAACAATGCCTCCAAGTCGTGTGTGTGTGCATGTGTGTAGAAAGACAGACAGACAGACTGACAGACCTAACAATAACTCCAAGTCGTGTCTGTATGTCTGTCTGTCTTTCTACACAGAAAGACCTAACAATGCCTCCAAGTCGTGTGTGTGTTTGCATGTCTGTAGAAAGACAGATAGACAGACAGACAGACCTAACAATGCCTCAAAGTCGCGTGTGTTTGTGTAGACAGACAGACAGACCTAACAATGCCTCAGGTCGTGTCTGTCTGTCTGTCTTTCTACACAGACAGACCTAACAATGCCTCGAAGTTGTGTGTGTGTACAGACAGACAGACAGACAGACCTAACAATGCCTCCAAGTTGTGTGTGTGTGTGTAGACAGACAGACAGACAGACCTAACAATGCCTCCAAGTCGTGCATGTGTGTGTGCAGACAGACAGACAGACCTAACAATGCCTCCAAGTCGCGTGTGTGTATGTAGACAGACAGACAGACAGACAGACAGACCTAACAATGCCTCCAAGTCGTGTGTGTGTGTGTGTGTGTACAGACAGTCAGACAGAGAGAGTCAGCCAGAAAGTCAGAGAGACAGACAGAGTCAGACAGAGAGAGTCAGGCAGAGAGACAGACAAAGTCAGAGAGACAGACAGAAAGTCAGACTGATAGAAAAGAGAGAGAATGAAAGAGAGATAGACGGATAGTTGTGCCTCCAAGTTGTGTGTGTACAAACAGACAGACAGACAGACCTAACAATGCCTCCAAGTCGTGTGTGTGTGTGTTGACAGACAGACAGACAGACCTAACAATAACTCCAAGTCGTGTCTGTCTGTCTTTCTACAGAGACAGACCTAACAATGCCTCCAAGTCGTGTGTGTGTGTGTGTGTACAGACAGACAGACCTAACAATGCCTCCAATTCGTGTGTGTGTGTGTAGACAGACAGACAGACAGACAGACAGACCTAACAATGCCTCCAAGTCGTTTGTGTGTGTGTGTACAGACAGACAGACCTAACAAAGCCTCCAAGTCGTGTGTGTGTGTGCATGTGTGTAGAAAGACAGACAGACAGACAAACAGACCTAACAATGCCTCAGGTCGTGTCTGTCTGTCTGTCTTTCTACACAGACACAGACCTAACAATGCCTCGCAGTTGTGTGTGTGTACAGACAGACAGACAGACAGAGCTAACAATGCCTCCAAGTCGTGTGTGTGTGTAGACAGACAGACAGACCTAACAATGCCTCCAAGTCGTGTGTGTGTGTAGAAAGACAGACAGACAGACAGACCTAGCAATGTCTCTAAGTCGTGTGTGTGTGTAGACAGACAGACAGACCTAACAATGCCTCCAAGTTGTGTGTGTGTGCGTGTGTGTAGAAAGACAGACAGACAGACTGACAGACCCTAACAATAACTCCAAGTCGTGTCTGTCTGTCTGTCTGTCTTTCTACACAGACAGACCTAACAATGCCTCCAACTCGTGTGTGTGTGTAGAAAGACAGACAGACAGACAGACCTAACAATGCCTCCAGGTCATGTCTGTACGTCTGTCTGTCTTTCTACACAGACAGACCTAGTGCCAGACAGACAGACAGACAAACCTAACAATAACTCCAAGTCGTGTCTGTATGTCTGCCTGTCTTTCTAAACAGACAGACCTAACAATGCCTCCAAGTTGTGTGTGTACAGACAAACAGAAAGACAGACAGACCTTACAATGCCTCCAAGTCGTGTGTGTGTTTGCGTGTCTGTAGAAAGACAGATAGACAGACAGACAGACCTAACAATGCCTCCAAGTTGCGTGTGTTTGTGTAGACAGACAGACAGACCTAACAATGCCTCAGGTCGTGTCTGTCTGTCTGTCTTTCTACACAGACACAGACCTAACAATGCCTCGAAGTTGTGTGTGTGTACAGACAGACAGACAGACAGACCTAACAATGCCTCCAAGTCGTGTGTGTGTGTAGACAGACAGACAGACCTAACAATGCCTCCAAGTCGTGTGTGTGTGTAGAAAGACAGACAGACAGACAGACAGACAGACCTAACAATGCCTCCAAGTCGTGCATGTGTGTGTACAGACAGACAGACAGACAGACCTAACAATGCCTCCAAGTCGTGCGTGTGTGTGTACAGACAGTCAGACAAAGAGAGTCAGGCAAAAAGTCAGAGAGACAGACAGAGTCAGACAGAGAGAGTCAGGCAGAGAGACAGACAAAGTCAGAGAGTCAGAGAGACAGACAGAAAGTCAGACTGATAGATAAGAGAGAGAATGAAAGAGCGATAGACGGATAGTTGTGCCTCCAAGTTGTGTGTGTACAGACAGACAGACAGACCTAACAATGCCTCCAAGTCGTGTGTGTAGACAGACAGACAGACAGACCTAACAATACCTCCAAGTCGTGTGTGTGTACAGACACAGACCTAACAATGCCTCCAAGTCGTGTGTGTGTGTGTGTACAGACAAACAGACATAACAATGCCTCAAAGTCGTGTGTGTGTGTAGACAGACAGACAGACAGACAGACAGACCTAACAATGCCTCCAAGTTGTGCGTGTGTGTGTGTGTGTAGAAAGACAGACAGACAGACTGACAGACCTAACAATAACTCCAAGTCGTGTCTGTCTGTCTTTCTACACAGACAGACCTAACGATGCCTCCAAGTCGTTTGTCTGTGTGTGTACAGACAGACAGACCTAACAATGCCTCCAAGTCGTGTGTGTGTGTAGACAGACAGACAGACAGACAGACCTAACAATGCCTCTAAGTCGTGTGTGTGTGTGTGTGTGTAGACAGACAGACAGACCTAACAATGCCTCCAAGTCGTGTGTGTGTGTGTGTAGACAGACAGACAGACCTAACAATGCCTCCAAGTCGTGTGTGTGTGCATGTGTGTAGAAAGACAGACAGACAGACTGACAGACCTAACAATAACTCCAAGTCGTGTCTGTATGTCTGTCTGTCTTTCTACACAGACAGACCTAACAATGCCTCCAAGTTGTGTGTGTACAGACAAACAGAAAGACAGACAGACCTAACAATGCCTCCAAGTCGTGTGTGTGTTTGCGTGTCTGTAGAAAGACAGATAGACAGACAGACAGACCTAACAATGCCTCCAAGTCGCGTGTGTTTGTGTAGACAGACAGACAGACCTAACAATGCCTCAGGTCATGTCTGTCTGTCTGTCTTTCTACAAAGACAGACCTAACAATGCCTCCAGGTCGTGTCTGTACGTCTGTCTGTCTTTCTACACAGACAGACCTAGTGCCAGACAGACAGACAGACAAACCTAACAATAACTCCAAGTCGTGTCTGTATGTCTGTCTGTCTTTCTACACAGACAGACCTAGCAATGCCTCCAAGTTGTGTGTGTACAGACAAACAGAAAGACAGACAGACCTAACAATGCCTCCAAGTTGTGTGTGTGCGTGTGTGTAGAAAGACAGACAGACAGACTGACAGACCCTAACAATAACTCCAAGTCGTGTCTGTCTGTCTGTCTGTCTGTCTGTCTTTCTACACAGACAGACCTAACAATGCCTCCAGGTCGTGTCTGTCTGTCTGTCTTTCTACACAGACAGACCTAACAATGCCTCCAAGTCGTGTGTGTGTGTGTACAGACAGACAGACCTAACAATGCCTCTAAGTCGTGTGTGTGTGTAGACAGACAGACAGAGAGACAGACCTAACAATGCCTCCAAGTCGTGTGTGTGTGTAGACAGACAGACAGACAGACAGACCTAACAATGCCTCCAAGTCGTGTGTGTGTGTGCGTGTGTGTAGATAGACAGACAGACAACAATGCCTCCAAGTCGCGTGTGTGTGTAGACAGACAGACAGACCTAACAATGCCTCGAAGTTGTGTGTGTGTGTAGACAGACAGACAGACAGACAGACAGACAGAGAGACCTAACAATGCCTCCAAGTTGCGTGTGTTTGTGTAGACAGACAGACAGACCTAACAATGCCTCAGGTTGTGTCTGTCTGTCTGTCTTTCTACACAGACAGACCTAACAATGCCTCCAAGTCGTGTGTGTGTGTAGACAGACAGACAGACAGACAGACAGACCTAACAATGCCTCCAAGTCGTGTGTGTGTGTGCGTGTGTGTAGATAGACAGACAGACAACAATGCCTCCAAGTCGCGTGTGTGTGTAGACAGACAGACAGACCTAACAATGCCTCGAAGTTGTGTGTGTGTGTAGACAGACAGACAGACAGACAGACAGACAGACAGAGAGACCTAACAATGCCTCCAAGTTGCGTGTGTTTGTGTAGACAGACAGACAGACCTAACAATGCCTCAGGTTGTGTCTGTCTGTCTGTCTTTCTACACAGACAGACCTAACAATGCCTCGAAGTTGTGTGTGTGTACAGACAGACAGACCTAACAATGCCTCCAAGTCATGTGTGTGTGTGTAGACAGACAGACAGACAGACATACCTAACAATGCCTCCAAGTTGTGTGTGTGTGTGTAGACAGACAGACAGACAGACAGACCTAACAATGCCTCCAAGTTGTGTGTGTGTGCGTGTGTGTAGAAAGACAGACAGACAGACTGACAGACCCTAACAATAACTCCAAGTCGTGTCTGTCTGTCTGTCTTTCTACACAGACAGACCTAACAATGCCTCCAGGTCGTGTCTGTCTGTCTGTCTTTCTACACAGACAGACCTAACAATGCCTCCAAGTCGTGTGTGTGTGCGTGTGTGTAGAAAGACAGACAGACAGACAGACCTAACAATGCCTCCAGGTCGTGTCTGTACGTCTGTCTGTCTTTCTACACAGACAGACCTAACAATGCCTCCAGGTCGTGTCTGTACGTCTGTCTGTCTTTCTACACAGACAGACCTAACAATGCCTCCAAGTTGTGTGTACAGACAAACAGAAAGACAGACAGACCTAACAATGCCTACAAGTCGTGTGTGTGTTTGCGTGTCTGTAGAAAGACAGATAGACAGACAGACAGACCTAACAATGCCTCCAAGTTGCGTGTGTTTGTGTAGACAGACAGACAGACCTAACAATGCCTCAGGTCGTGTCTGTCTGTCTGTCTTTCTACACAGACACAGACCTAACAATGCCTCGAAGTTGTGTGTGTGTACAGACAGACAGACAGACAGACCTAACAATGCCTCCAAGTCGTGTGTGTGTGTAGACAGACAGACAGACCTAACAATGCCTCCAAGTCGTGTGTGTGTGTAGAAAGACAGACAGACAGACCTAGCAATGCCTCCAAGTCGTGTGTGTGTGTAGACAGACAGACAGACCTAACAATGCCTCCAAGTTGTGTGTGTGTGCGTGTGTGTAGAAAGACAGACAGACAGACTGACAGACCCTAACAATAACTCCAAGTCGTGTCTGTCTGTCTGTCTGTCTGTCTGTCTGTCTTTCTACACAGACAGACCTAACAATGCCTCCAGGTCGTGTCTGTCTGTCTGTCTGTCTTTCTACACAGACAGACCTAACAATGCCTCCAAGTCGTGTGTGTGTGTGTGTACAGACAGACAGACCTAACAATGCCTCTAAGTCGTGTGTGTGTGTAGACAGACAGACAGAGAGACAGACCTAACAATGCCTCCAAGTCGTGTGTGTGTGTAGACAGACAGACAGACAGACAGACAGACCTAACAATGCCTCCAAGTCGTGTGTGTGTGTGCGTGTGTGTAGATAGACAGACAGACAACAATGCCTCCAAGTCGCGTGTGTGTGTAGACAGACAGACAGACCTAACAATGCCTCCAAGTTGTGTGTGTGTACAGACACAGACCTAACAATGCCTCCAAGTCGCGTGTGTTTGTGTAGACAGACTGACAGAAAGACAGACAGACCTAACAATGCCTCCAAGTCGTGTGTGTGTGTAGACAGACAGACAGACAGACAGACAGACAGACAGAGAGACCTAACAATGCCTCCAAGTTGCGTGTGTTTGTGTAGACAGACAGACAGACCTAACAATGCCTCAGGTTGTGTCTGTCTGTCTGTCTTTCTACACAGACAGACCTAACAATGCCTCGAAGTTGTGTGTGTGTACAGACAGACAGACCTAACAATGCCTCCAAGTCATGTGTGGGTACAGACACAGACCTAACAATGCCTCCAAGTCGTGTATGTGTGTGTGTACAGACAGACAGACCTAACAATGCCTCCAAGTCGTGTGTGTGTATAGACAGACAGACAGACAGACCTAACAATGCCTCCAAGTCGTGTGTGTGTATAGACAGACAGACAGACAGACCTAACAATGCCTCCAAGTCGTGTGTGTGTGTGCGTGTGTGTAGAAAGACAGACAGACAACAATGCCTCCAAGTCGCGTGTGTGTGTAGACAGACAGACAGACCTAACAATGCCTCCAAGTTATGTGTGTGTACAGACACAGACCTAACAATGCCTCCAAGTCGCGTGTGTTTGTGTAGACAGACTGACAGACAGACAGACAGACCTAACAATGCCTCCAAGTCGTGTGTGTGTGTAGACAGACAGACTGACAGACAGACAGACAGACCTAACAATGCCTCCAAGTCGTGTGTGTGTGTGCGTGTGTGTAGAAAGACAGACAGACAACAATGCCTCCAAGTCGCGTGTGTGTGTAGACAGACAGACAGACCTAACAATGCTTCCAAGTCGTGTGTGTGTACAGACACAGACCTAACAATGCCGCCAAGTCGCGTGTGTTTGTGTAGACAGACTGACAGACAGACAGACAAACCTAACAATAACTCCAAGTCGTGTCTGTATGTCTGTTTGTCTTTCTACACAGACAGACCTAACAATGCCTCCAAGTTGTGTGTGTACAGACAAACAGAAAGACAGACAGACCTAACAATGCCTCCAAGTCGTGTGTGTGTTTGCGTGTCTGTAGAAAGACAGATAGACAGACAGACAGACCTAACAATGCCTCCAAGTTGCGTGTGTTTGTGTAGACAGACAGACAGACCTAACAATGCCTCAGATCGTGTCTGTCTGTCTGTCTTTCTACACAGACACAGACCTAACAATGCCTCGAAGTTGTGTGTGTGTACAGACAGACAGACAGACAGACCTAACAATGCCTCCAAGTCGTGTGTGTGTGTAGACAGACAGACAGACCTAACAATGCCTCCAAGTCGTGTGTGTGTGTAGAAAGACAGACAGACAGACAGACAGACCTAACAATGCCTCCAAGTCGTGCATGTGTGTGTACAGACAGACAGACAGACAGACAGACCTAACAATGCCTCCAAGTTGTGCGTGTGTGCGTGTGTGTGTACAGACAGTCAGACAAAGAGAGTCAGGCAAAAAGTCAGAGAGACAGACAGAGTCAGACAGAGAGAGTCAGGCAGAGAGACAGACAAAGTCAGAGAGTCAGAGAGACAGACAGAAAGTCAGACTGATAGATAAGAGAGAGAATGAAAGAGCGATAGACGGATAGTTGTGCCTCCAAGTTGTGTGTGTACAGACAGACAGACAGACCTAACAATGCCTCCAAGTCGTGTGTGTGTGTGTGTAGACAGACAGACAGACAGACCTAACAATACCTCCAAGTCGTGTGTGTGTACAGACACAGACCTAACAATGCCTCCAAGTCGTGTGTGTGTGTGTGTGTACAGACAAACAGACCTAACAATGCCTCAAAGTCGTGTGTGTGTGTAGACAGACAGACAGACAGACAGACCTAACAATGCCTCCAAGTTGTGCGTGTGTGTGTGTGTGTGTACAGACAGTCAGACAGAGAGAGTCAGGCAGAAAGTCAGAGAGACAGACAGAGTCAGACAGAGAGAGTCAGGCAGAGAGACAGACAAAGTCAGAGAGTCAGAGAGACAGACAGAAAGTCAGACTGATAGAAAAGAGAGAGAATGAAAGAGAGATAGACGGATAGTTGTGCCTCCAAGTTGTGTGTGTACAAACAGACAGACAGACAGACCTAACAATGCCTCCAAGTCGTGTGTGTGTGTGTAGACAGACAGACAGACAGACCTAACAATAACTCCAAGTCGTGTCTGTCTGTCTTTCTACAAAGACAGACCTAACAATGCCTCCAAGTCGTGTGTGTGTGTGTGTGTGTGTGTGTGTGTACAGACAGACAGACCTAACAATGCCTCCAATTCGTGTGTGTGTGTGTAGACAGACAGACAGACAGACAGACAGACCTAACAATGCCTCCAAGTCGTTTGTGTGTGTGTGTACAGACAGACAGACCTAACAAAGCCTCCAAGTCGTGTGTGTGTGTGTGCATGTGTGTAGAAAGACAGACAGACAGACAGACCTAACAATGCCTCAGGTCGTGTCTGTCTGTCTGTCTTTCTACACAGACACAGACCTAACAATGCCTCGAAGTTGTGTGTGTGTACAGACAGACAGACAGACAGACCTAACAATGCCTCCAAGTCGTGTGTGTGTGTAGACAGACAGACAGACCTAACAATGCCTCCAAGTTGTGTGTGTGTGCGTGTGTGTAGAAAGACAGACAGACAGACTGACAGACCCTAACAATAACTCCAAGTCGTGTCTGTCTGTCTGTCTGTCTTTCTACACAGACAGACCTAACAATGCCTCCAGGTCGTGTCTGTCTGTCTGTCTTTCTACACAGACAGACCTAACAATGCCTCCAAGTCGTGTGTGTGTGTCTGTCTGTCTTTCTACACAGACAGACCTAGTGCCAGACAGACAGACAGACAGACCTAACAATGCCTCCAAGTCGTGCGTGTGTGTAGAAAGACAGACAGACAGACAAACAGACCTAACAATAACTCCAAGTCGTGTCTGTCTGTCTCTCCACACAGACAGACCTAACAATTTCTCCAAGTCGTGTGTTTGTGTGTACAGACAGACAGACCTAACAATGCCTCCAGGTCGTGTGTGTGTGTAGACAGACAGACAGACAGACAGACAAACAGACCTAACAATGCCTGAGGTCGTGTCTGTCTGTCTGTCTGTCTTTCTACACAGACAGACCAAACAATGCCTCCAGTCGTGTGTGTGTACAGACACAGACCTAACAATGCCTCCAAGTTGTGTGTGTACAGACAGACAGACAGACAGACCTAACAATGCCTCCAAGTCGTGCGTGTGTGCATGTGTGTAGAAAGACAGACAGACAGACTGACAGACCTAACAATAACTCCAAGTCGTGTCTGTCTGTCTTTCTACACAGACAGACCTAACAATGCCTCCAAGTCGTTTGTGCGTGTGTGTACAGACAGACAGACCTAACAATGCCTCCAAGTCGTGCGTGTGTGTAGAAAGACAGACAGCCAGACCTAACAATGCCTCCAAGTCGTGCATGTGTGTGTACAGACAGACAGACAGACAGACCTAACAATGCCTCCAAGTCGTGCGTGTGTGTGTACAGACAGTCAGACAAAGAGAGTCAGGCAAAAAGTCAGAGAGACAGACAGAGTCAGACAGAGAGAGTCAGGCAGAGAGACAGACAAAGTCAGAGAGTCAGAGAGACAGACAGAAAGTCAGACTGATAGATAAGAGAGAGAATGAAAGAGCGATAGACGGATAGTTGTGCCTCCAAGTTGTGTGTGTACAGACAGACAGACAGACCTAACAATGCCTCCAAGTCGTGTGTGTGTGTGTGTAGACAGACAGACAGACAGACCTAACAATACCTCCAAGTCGTGTGTGTGTACAGACACAGACCTAACAATGCCTCCAAGTCGTGTGTGTGTGTAGACAGACAGACAGACAGACAGACCTAACAATGCCTCCAAGTTGTGCGTGTGTGTAGAAAGACAGACAGACAGACTGACAGACCTAACAATAACTCCAAGTCGTGTCTGTCTGTCTTTCTACACAGACAGACCTAACGATACCTCCAAGTCGTTTGTCTGTGTGTGTACAGACAGACAGACCTAACAATGCCTCTAAGTCGTGTGTGTGTGTAGACAGACAGACAGACAGACATACCTAACAATGCCTCGAAGTCGTGTGTGTGTGTGTGTAGACAGACAGACAGACCTAACAATGCCTCCAAGTCGTGTGTGTGTGTGTGTAGACAGACAGACAGACCTAACAATGTCTCCAAGTTGTGTGTGTACAGACAAACAGAAAGACAGACAGACCTAACAATGCCTCCAAGTCGTGTGTGTGTTTGCGTGTCTGTAGAAAGACAGATAGACAGACAGACAGACCTAACAATGCCTACAAGTCGCGTGTGTTTGTGTAGACAGACAGACAGACCTAACAATGCCTCAGGTCGTGTCTGTCTGTCTGTCTTTCTACACAGACACAGACCTAACAATGCCTCGAAGTTGTGTGTGTGTACAGACAGACAGACAGACAGACCTAACAATGCCTCCAAGTCGTGTGTGTGTGTAGACAGACAGACAGACCTAACAATGCCTCCAAGTCGTGTGTGTGTGTAGAAAGACAGACAGACAGACAGACAGACAGACCTAACAATGCCTCCAAGTCGTGCATGTGTGTGTACAGACAGACAGACAGACAGACCTAACAATGCCTCCAAGTCGTGCGTGTGTGTGTACAGACAGTCAGACAAAGAGAGTCAGGCAAAAAGTCAGAGAGACAGACAGAGTCAGACAGAGAGAGTCAGGCAGAGAGACAGACAAAGTCAGAGAGTCAGAGAGACAGACAGAAAGTCAGACTGATAGATAAGAGAGAGAATGAAAGAGCGATAGACGGATAGTTGTGCCTCCAAGTTGTGTGTGTACAGACAGACAGACAGACCTAACAATGCCTCCAAGTCGTGTGTGTAGACAGACAGACAGACAGACCTAACAATACCTCCAAGTCGTGTGTGTGTACAGACACAGACCTAACAATGCCTCCAAGTCGTGTGTGTGTGTGTGTACAGACAAACAGACATAACAATGCCTCAAAGTCGTGTGTGTGTGTAGACAGACAGACAGACAGACAGACAGACCTAACAATGCCTCCAAGTTGTGCGTGTGTGTGTGTGTGTAGAAAGACAGACAGACAGACTGACAGACCTAACAATAACTCCAAGTCGTGTCTGTCTGTCTTTCTACACAGACAGACCTAACGATGCCTCCAAGTCGTTTGTCTGTGTGTGTACAGACAGACAGACCTAACAATGCCTCCAAGTCGTGTGTGTGTGTAGACAGACAGACAGACAGACAGACCTAACAATGCCTCTAAGTCGTGTGTGTGTGTGTGTGTAGACAGACAGACAGACCTAACAATGCCTCCAAGTCGTGTGTGTGTGTGTGTAGACAGACAGACAGACCTAACAATGCCTCCAAGTCGTGTGTGTGTGCATGTGTGTAGAAAGACAGACAGACAGACTGACAGACCTAACAATAACTCCAAGTCGTGTCTGTATGTCTGTCTGTCTTTCTACACAGACAGACCTAACAATGCCTCCAAGTTGTGTGTGTACAGACAAACAGAAAGACAGACAGACCTAACAATGCCTCCAAGTCGTGTGTGTGTTTGCGTGTCTGTAGAAAGACAGATAGACAGACAGACAGACCTAACAATGCCTCCAAGTCGCGTGTGTTTGTGTAGACAGACAGACAGACCTAACAATGCCTCAGGTCGTGTCTGTCTGTCTGTCTTTCTACAAAGACAGACCTAACAATGCCTCAGGTCGTGTCTGTCTGTCTGTCTTTCTACAAAGACAGACCTAACAATGCCTCCAAGTTGTGTGTGTACAGACAAACAGAAAGACAGACAGACCTAACAATGCCTCAAAGTTGTGTGTGTGTGCGTGTGTGTAGAAAGACAGACAGACAGACTGACAGACCCTAACAATAACTCCAAGTCGTGTCTGTCTGTCTGTCTGTCTGTCTGTCTTTCTACACAGACAGACCTAACAATGCCTCCAGGTCGTGTCTGTCTGTCTGTCTTTCTACACAGACAGACCTAACAATGCCTCCAAGTCGTGTGTGTGTGTGTGTACAGACAGACAGACCTAACAATGCCTCTAAGTCGTGTGTGTGTGTAGACAGACAGACAGAGAGACAGACCTAACAATGCCTCCAAGTCGTGTGTGTGTGTAGACAGACAGACAGACAGACAGACAGACCTAACAATGCCTCCAAGTCGTGTGTGTGTGTGCGTGTGTGTAGATAGACAGACAGACAACAATGCCTCCAAGTCGCGTGTGTGTGTAGACAGACAGACAGACCTAACAATGCCTTGAAGTTGTGTGTGTGTGTAGACAGACAGACAGACAGACAGACAGACAGACAGAGAGACCTAACAATGCCTCCAAGTTGCGTGTGTTTGTGTAGACAGACAGACAGACCCTAACAATAACTCCAAGTCGTGTCTGTCTGTCTGTCTGTCTGTCTGTCTTTCTACACAGACAGACCTAACAATGCCTCCAGGTCGTGTCTGTCTGTCTGTCTTTCTACACAGACAGACCTAACAATGCCTCCAAGTCGTGTGTGTGTGTGTGTACAGACAGACAGACCTAACAATGCCTCTAAGTCGTGTGTGTGTGTAGACAGACAGACAGAGAGACAGACCTAACAATGCCTCCAAGTCGTGTGTGTGTGTAGACAGACAGACAGACAGACAGACAGACCTAACAATGCCTCCAAGTCGTGTGTGTGTGTGCGTGTGTGTAGATAGACAGACAGACAACAATGCCTCCAAGTCGCGTGTGTGTGTAGACAGACAGACAGACCTAACAATGCCTTGAAGTTGTGTGTGTGTGTAGACAGACAGACAGACAGACAGACAGACAGACAGAGAGACCTAACAATGCCTCCAAGTTGCGTGTGTTTGTGTAGACAGACAGACAGACCTAACAATGCCTCAGGTTGTGTCTGTCTGTCTGTCTTTCTACACAGACAGACCTAACAATGCCTCGAAGTTGTGTGTGTGTACAGACAGACAGACCTAACAATGCCTCCAAGTCATGTGTGTGTGTGTAGACAGACAGACATACCTAACAATGCCTCCAAGTTGTGTGTGTGTGTGTAGACAGACAGACAGACAGACAGACCTAACAATGCCTCCAAGTTGTGTGTGTGTGCGTGTGTGTAGAAAGACAGACAGACAGACTGACAGACCCTAACAATAACTCCAAGTCGTGTCTGTCTGTCTGTCTTTCTACACAGACAGACCTAACAATGCCTCCAGGTCGTGTCTGTCTGTCTGTCTTTCTACACAGACAGACCTAACAATGCCTCCAAGTCGTGTGTGTGTGCGTGTGTGTAGAAAGACAGACAGACAGACAGACCTAACAATGCCTCCAGGTCGTGTCTGTACGTCTGTCTGTCTTTCTACACAGACAGACCTAACAATGCCTCCAGGTCGTGTCTGTACGTCTGTCTGTCTTTCTACACAGACAGACCTAACAATGCCTCCAAGTTGTGTGTACAGACAAACAGAAAGACAGACAGACCTAACAATGCCTACAAGTCGTGTGTGTGTTTGCGTGTCTGTAGAAAGACAGATAGACAGACAGACAGACCTAACAATGCCTCCAAGTTGCGTGTGTTTGTGTAGACAGACAGACAGACCTAACAATGCCTCAGGTCGTGTCTGTCTGTCTGTCTTTCTACACAGACACAGACCTAACAATGCCTCGAAGTTGTGTGTGTGTACAGACAGACAGACAGACAGACCTAACAATGCCTCCAAGTCGTGTGTGTGTGTAGACAGACAGACAGACCTAACAATGCCTCCAAGTCGTGTGTGTGTGTAGAAAGACAGACAGACAGACCTAGCAATGCCTCCAAGTCGTGTGTGTGTGTAGACAGACAGACAGACCTAACAATGCCTCCAAGTTGTGTGTGTGTGCGTGTGTGTAGAAAGACAGACAGACAGACTGACAGACCCTAACAATAACTCCAAGTCGTGTCTGTCTGTCTGTCTGTCTGTCTGTCTGTCTTTCTACACAGACAGACCTAACAATGCCTCCAGGTCGTGTCTGTCTGTCTGTCTGTCTGTCTTTCTACACAGACAGACCTAACAATGCCTCCAAGTCGTGTGTGTGTGTGTGTACAGACAGACAGACCTAACAATGCCTCTAAGTCGTGTGTGTGTGTAGACAGACAGACAGAGAGACAGACCTAACAATGCCTCCAAGTCGTGTGTGTGTGTAGACAGACAGACAGACAGACAGACAGACCTAACAATGCCTCCAAGTCGTGTGTGTGTGTGCGTGTGTGTAGATAGACAGACAGACAACAATGCCTCCAAGTCGCGTGTGTGTGTAGACAGACAGACAGACCTAACAATGCCTCCAAGTTGTGTGTGTGTACAGACACAGACCTAACAATGCCTCCAAGTCGCGTGTGTTTGTGTAGACCGACTGACAGAAAGACAGACAGACCTAACAATGCCTCCAAGTCGTGTGTGTGTGTAGACAGACAGACAGACAGACAGAGAGACCTAACAATGCCTCCAAGTTGCGTGTGTTTGTGTAGACAGACAGACAGACCTAACAATGCCTCAGGTTGTGTCTGTCTGTCTGTCTTTCTACACAGACAGACCTAACAATGCCTCGAAGTTGTGTGTGTGTACAGACAGACAGACCTAACAATGCCTCCAAGTCATGTGTGGGTACAGACACAGACCTAACAATGCCTCCAAGTCGTGTATGTGTGTGTGTACAGACAGACAGACCTAACAATGCCTCCAAGTCGTGTGTGTGTATAGACAGACAGACAGACAGACCTAACAATGCCTCCAAGTCGTGTGTGTGTATAGACAGACAGACAGACAGACCTAACAATGCCTCCAAGTCGTGTGTGTGTGTGCGTGTGTGTAGAAAGACAGACAGACAACAATGCCTCCAAGTCGCGTGTGTGTGTAGACAGACAGACAGACCTAACAATGCCTCCAAGTTATGTGTGTGTACAGACACAGACCTAACAATGCCTCCAAGTCGCGTGTGTTTGTGTAGACAGACTGACAGACAGACAGACAGACCTAACAATGCCTCCAAGTCGTGTGTGTGTGTAGACAGACAGACTGACAGACAGACAGACAGACCTAACAATGCCTCCAAGTCGTGTGTGTGTGTGCGTGTGTGTAGAAAGACAGACAGACAACAATGCCTCCAAGTCGCGTGTGTGTGTAGACAGACAGACAGACCTAACAATGCTTCCAAGTCGTGTGTGTGTACAGACACAGACCTAACAATGCCGCCAAGTCGCGTGTGTTTGTGTAGACAGACTGACAGACAGACAGACAAACCTAACAATAACTCCAAGTCGTGTCTGTATGTCTGTTTGTCTTTCTACACAGACAGACCTAACAATGCCTCCAAGTTGTGTGTGTACAGACAAACAGAAAGACAGACAGACCTAACAATGCCTCCAAGTCGTGTGTGTGTTTGCGTGTCTGTAGAAAGACAGATAGACAGACAGACAGACCTAACAATGCCTCCAAGTTGCGTGTGTTTGTGTAGACAGACAGACAGACCTAACAATGCCTCAGATCGTGTCTGTCTGTCTGTCTTTCTACACAGACACAGACCTAACAATGCCTCGAAGTTGTGTGTGTGTACAGACAGACAGACAGACAGACCTAACAATGCCTCCAAGTCGTGTGTGTGTGTAGACAGACAGACAGACCTAATAATGCCTCCAAGTCGTGTGTGTGTGTAGAAAGACAGACAGACAGACAGACAGACCTAACAATGCCTCCAAGTCGTGCATGTGTGTGTACAGACAGACAGACAGACAGACCTAACAATGCCTCCAAGTCGTGCGTGTGTGTGTACAGACAGTCAGACAAAGAGAGTCAGGCAAAAAGTCAGAGAGACAGACAGAGTCAGACAGAGAGAGTCAGGCAGAGAGACAGACAAAGTCAGAGAGTCAGAGAGACAGACAGAAAGTCAGACTGATAGATAAGAGAGAGAATGAAAGAGCGATAGACGGATAGTTGTGCCTCCAAGTTGTGTGTGTACAGACAGACAGACAGACCTAACAATGCCTCCAAGTCGTGTGTGTGTGTGTGTAGACAGACAGACAGACAGACCTAACAATACCTCCAAGTCGTGTGTGTGTACAGACACAGACCTAACAATGCCTCCAAGTCGTGTGTGTGTGTGTGTACAGACAAACAGACCTAACAATGCCTCAAAGTCGTGTGTGTGTGTAGACAGACAGACAGACAGACAGACCTAACAATGCCTCCAAGTTGTGCGTGTGTGTGTGTGTGTGTACAGACAGTCAGACAGAGAGAGTCAGGCAGAAAGTCAGAGAGACAGACAGAGTCAGACAGAGAGAGTCAGGCAGAGAGACAGACAAAGTCAGAGAGTCAGAGAGACAGACAGAAAGTCAGACTGATAGAAAAGAGAGAGAATGAAAGAGAGATAGACGGATAGTTGTGCCTCCAAGTTGTGTGTGTACAAACAGACAGACAGACAGACCTAACAATGCCTCCAAGTCGTGTGTGTGTGTGTAGACAGACAGACAGACAGACCTAACAATAACTCCAAGTCGTGTCTGTCTGTCTTTCTACAAAGACAGACCTAACAATGCCTCCAAGTCGTGTGTGTGTGTGTGTGTGTGTGTGTGTGTGTGTGTGTGTGTACAGACAGACAGACCTAACAATGCCTCCAATTCGTGTGTGTGTGTGTAGACAGACAGACAGACAGACAGACAGACCTAACAATGCCTCCAAGTCGTTTGTGTGTGTGTGTACAGACAGACAGACCTAACAAAGCCTCCAAGTCGTGTGTGTGTGTGCATGTGTGTAGAAAGACAGACAGACAGACAGACCTAACAATGCCTCAGGTCGTGTCTGTCTGTCTGTCTTTCTACACAGACACAGACCTAACAATGCCTCGAAGTTGTGTGTGTGTACAGACAGACAGACAGACAGACCTAACAATGCCTCCAAGTCGTGTGTGTGTGTAGACAGACAGACAGACCTAACAATGCCTCCAAGTTGTGTGTGTGTGCGTGTGTGTAGAAAGACAGACAGACAGACTGACAGACCCTAACAATAACTCCAAGTCGTGTCTGTCTGTCTGTCTGTCTTTCTACACAGACAGACCTAACAATGCCTCCAGGTCGTGTCTGTCTGTCTGTCTTTCTACACAGACAGACCTAACAATGCCTCCAAGTCGTGTCTGTCTGTCTGTCTTTCTACACAGACAGACCTAACAATGCCTCCAAGTCGTGTGTGTGTGTGCGTGTGTGTAGAAAGACAGACAAAAAAAAAACAGACCTAACAATGCCTCCAGGTCGTGTCTGTCTGTCTGTCTGTCTTTCTACACAGACAGACCTAGTGCCAGACAGACAGACAGACAGACCTAACAATGCCTCCAAGTCGTGCGTGTGTGTAGAAAGACAGACAGACAGACAAACAGACCTAACAATAACTCCAAGTCGTGTCTGTCTGTCTCTCTACACAGACAGACCTAACAATTTCTCCAAGTCGTGTGTTTGTGTGTACAGACAGACAGACCTAACAATGCCTCCAGGTCGTGTGTGTGTGTAGACAGACAGACAGACAGACAGACAAACAGACCTAACAATGCCTGAGGTCGTGTCTGTCTGTCTGTCTGTCTTTCTACACAGACAGACCAAACAATGCCTCCAAGTCGTGTGTGTGTACAGACACAGACCTAACAATGCCTCCAAGTTGTGTGTGTACAGACAGACAGACAGACAGAACTAACAATGCCTCCAAGTCGTGCGTGTGTGCATGTGTGTAGAAAGACAGACAGACAGACTGACAGACCTAACAATAACTCCAAGTCGTGTCTGTCTGTCTTTCTACACAGACAGACCTAACAATGCCTCCAAGTCGTTTGTGCGTGTGTGTACAGACAGACAGACCTAACAATGCCTCCAAGTCGTGCGTGTGTGTAGAAAGACAGACAGACAGACCTAACAATGCCTCCAAGTCGTGCATGTGTGTGTACAGACAGACAGACAGACAGACCTAACAATGCCTCCAAGTCGTGCGTGTGTGTGTACAGACAGTCAGACAAAGAGAGTCAGGCAAAAAGTCAGAGAGACAGACAGAGTCAGACAGAGAGAGTCAGGCAGAGAGACAGACAAAGTCAGAGAGTCAGAGAGACAGACAGAAAGTCAGACTGATAGATAAGAGAGAGAATGAAAGAGCGATAGACGGATAGTTGTGCCTCCAAGTTGTGTGTGTACAGACAGACAGACAGACCTAACAATGCCTCCAAGTCGTGTGTGTGTGTGTGTAGACAGACAGACAGACAGACCTAACAATACCTCCAAGTCGTGTGTGTGTACAGACACAGACCTAACAATGCCTCCAAGTCGTGTGTGTGTGTAGACAGACAGACAGACAGACAGACCTAACAATGCCTCCAAGTTGTGTGTGTGTGCGTGTGTGTAGAAAGACAGACAGACAGACAGACTGACAGACCTAACAATAACTCCAAGTCGTGTCTGTCTGTCTTTCTACACAGACAGACCTAACGATGCCTCCAAGTCGTTTGTCTGTGTGTGTACAGACAGACAGACCTAACAATGCCTCTAAGTCGTGTGTGTGTGTAGACAGACAGACAGACAGACATACCTAACAATGCCTCGAAGTCGTGTGTGTGTGTGTGTAGACAGACAGACAGACCTAACAATGCCTCCAAGTCGTGTGTGTGTGTGTGTGTAGACAGACAGACAGACCTAACAATGTCTCCAAGTTGTGTGTGTACGGACAAACAGAAAGACAGACAGACCTAACAATGCCTCCAAGTCGTGTGTGTGTTTGCGTGTCTGTAGAAAGACAGATAGACAGACAGACAGACCTAACAATGCCTACAAGTCGCGTGTGTTTGTGTAGACAGACAGACAGACCTAACAATGCCTCAGGTCGTGTCTGTCTGTCTGTCTTTCTACACAGACAGACCTAACAATGCCTCGAAGTTGTGTGTGTGTACAGACAGACAGACAGACATACCTAGCAATGCCTCCAAGTTGTGTGTGTTTGTGTAGACAGACAGACAGACAGACCTAACAATGCCTCCAAGTCGTGCATGTGTGTGTGCAGACAGACAGACAGACCTAACAATGCCTCCAAGTCGCGTGTGTGTGTGTAGACAGACAGACAGACAGACAGACAGACAGACCTAACAATGCCTCCAAGTCGTGCGTGTGTGTAGAAAGACAGACAGACAGACAAACAGACCTAACAATAACTCCAAGTCGTGTCTGTCTGTCTCTCTACACAGACAGACCTAACAGTTTCTCCAAGTCGTGTGTGTGTGTGTGTGTGTACAGACAGACAGACCTAACAATGCCTCCAAGTCGCGTGTGTTTGTGTAGACAGACAGACAGACCTAACAATGCCTCAGGTCGTGTCTGTCTGTCTGTCTTTCTACACAGACAGACCTAACAATGCCTCGAAGTTGTGTGTGTGTACAGACAGACAGACCTAACAATGCCTCCAAGTCGTGTGTGTGTACAGACACAGACCTAACAATGCCTCCAAGTCGTGTGTGTGTGTGTGTACAGACAGACAGACCTAACAATGCCTCCAAGTCGTGTGTGTGTGTAGACAGACAGACAGACAGACAGACCTAACAATGCCTCCAAGTCGTGTGTGTGTGTGCGTGTGTGTAGAAAGACAGACAGACAACAATGCCTCCAAGTCGCGTGTGTGTGTAGACAGACAGACAGACCTAACAATGCCTCCAAGTTGTGTGTGTGTACAGACACAGACCTAACAATGCCTCCAAGTCGCGTGTGTTTGTGTAGACAGACTGACAGACAGACAGACCTAACAATGCCTCCAAGTCGTGTGTGTGCGTAGACAGACAGACAGACAGACAGACAGACAGACAGACCTAACAATGCCTCCAAGTCGTGTGTGTGTGTGCGTGTGTGTAGAAAGACAGACAGACAACAATGCCTCCAAGTCGCGTGTGTGTGTAGACAGACAGACAGACCTAACAATGCCTCCAAGTCGTGTGTGTGTGCGTGTGTGTACAAAGACAGACAGACAGACTGACAGACCCTAACAATAACTCCAAGTCGTGTCTGTCTGTCTGTCTGTCTTTCTACACAGACAGACCTAACAATGCCTCCACGTCGTGTCTGTCTGTCTGTCTTTCTACACAGACAGACCTAACAATGCCTTTAAGTCGTGTGTGTGTGCGTGTGTGTAGAAAGACAGACAGACAGACAGACCTAACAATGCCTCCAGGTCGTGTCTGTCTGTCTGTCTTTCTACACAGACAGACCTAGTGCCAGACAGACAGACAGACAGACCTAACAATGCCTCCAAGTCGTGCGTGTGTGTAGAAAGACAGACAGACAGACAAACAGACCTAACAATAACTCCAAGTCGTGTCTGTCTGTTTCTCTACACAGACAGACCTAACAATTTCTCCAAGTCGTGTGTGTGTGTGTGTGTACAGACAGACAGACCTAACAATGCCTCCAGGTCGTGTGTGTGTGTAGACAGACAGATAGACAGACAGACAAACAGACCTAACAATGCCTCAGGTCGTGTGTGTCTGTCTGTCTGTCTGTCTTTCGACACAGACAGACCCAACAATGCCTCCAAGTCGTGTGTGTGTACAGACACAGACCTAACAATGCCTCCAAGTTGTGTGTGTACAGACAGACAGACAGACAGACCTAACAATGCCTCCAAGTCGTGCGTGTGTGCATGTGTGTAGAAAGACAGACAGACAGACTGACAGACCTTACAATAACTCTAAGTCGTGTCTGTCTGTCTTTCTACACAGACAGACCTAACAATGCCTCCAAGTCGTTTGTGCGTGTGTGTACAGACAGACAGACCTAACAATGCCTCCAAGTCGTGTGTGTGTGTGTAGACAGACAGACAGACAGACAGACCTAGCAATGCCTCCAAGTCGTGCGTGTGTGTAGAAAGACAGACAGACAGACAGACAGACCTAACAATGCCTCCAAGTCGTGCATGTGTGTGTACAGACAGACAGACAGACAGACCTAACAATGCCTCCAAGTCGTGCGTGTGTGTGTACAGACAGTCAGACAAAGAGAGTCAGGCAAAAAGTCAGAGAGACAGACAGAGTCAGACAGAGAGAGTCAGGCAGAGAGACAGACAAAGTCAGAGTCAGAGAGACAGACAGAAAGTCAGACTGATAGATAAGAGAGAGAATGAAAGAGCGATAGACGGATAGTTGTGCCTCCAAGTTGTGTGTGTACAGACAGACAGACAGACCTAACAATGCCTCCAAGTCGTGTGTGTGTGTGTGTAGACAGACAGACAGACCTAACAATACCTCCAAGTCGTGTGTGTGTACAGACACAGACCTAACAATGCCTCCAAGTCGTGTGTGTGTGTGTGTACAGACAAACAGACCTAACAATGCCTCAAAGTCGTGTGTGTGTATAGACAGACAGACAGACAGACAGACCTAACAATGCCTCCAAGTTGTGCTTGTGTGTAGAAAGACAGACAGACAGACTGACAGACCTAACAATAACTCCAAGTCGTGTCTGTCTGTCTTTCTACACAGACAGACCTAACGATGCCTCCAAGTCGTTTGTCTGTTTGTGTACAGACAGACAGACCTAACAATGCCTCCAAGTCGTGTGTGTGTGTAGACAGACAGACAGACAGACAGACCTAACAATGCCTCGAAGTCGTGTGTGTGTGTGTGTGTAGACAGACAGACAGACCTAACAATGCCTCCAAGTCGTGTGTGTGTGTGTGTGTAGACAGACAGACAGACCTAACAATGCCTCCAAGTTGTGTGTGTACAGACAAACAGAAAGACAGACAGACCTAACAATGCCTCCAAGTCGTGTGTGTGTTTGCGTGTCTGTAGAAAGACAGATAGACAGACAGACAGACAGACAGACCTAACAATGCCTCCAAGTCGCGTGTGTTTGTGTAGACAGACAGACAGACCTAACAATGCCTCAGGTCGTGTCTGTCTGTCTGTCTTTCTACACAGACAGACCTAACAATGCCTCGAAGTTGTGTGTGTGTACAGACAGACAGACAGACATACCTAGCAATGCCTCCAAGTTGTGTGTGTGTGTGTAGACAGACAGACAGACAGACCTAACAATGCCTCCAAGTCATGCATGTGTGTGTGCAGACAGACAGACAGACCTAACAATGCCTCCAAGTCGCGTGTGTGTGTGTAGACAGACAGACAGACAGACAGACCTAACAATGCCTCCAAGTCGTGCGTGTGTGTAGAAAGACAGACAGACAGACAAACAGACCTAACAATAACTCCAAGTCGTGTCTGTCTGTCTCTCTACACAGACAGACCTAACAATTTGTCCAAGTCGTGTGTGTGTGTGTGTACAGACAGACAGACCTAACAATGCCTCCAGGTCGTGTGTGTGTGTAGACAGACAGATAGACACACAGACAGACCCAACAATGCCTCCAAGTCGTGTGTGTGTACAGACACAGACCTAACAATGCCTCCAAGTTGTGTGTGTACAGACAGACAGACTGACAGACCTAACAATAACTCCAAGTCGTGTCTGTCTGTCTTTCTACACAGACAGACCTAACAATGCCTCCAAGTCGTTTGTGCGTGTGTGTACAGACAGACAGACCGAACAATGCCTCCAAGTCGTGTGTGTGTGTGTAGACAAACAGACAGACAGACAGACAGACAGACAGACAGACCAAGCAATGCCTCCAAGTCGTGCGTGTGTGTAGAAAGACAGACAGACAGACAGACAGACCTAACGATGCCTCCAAGTCGTTTGTCTGTGTGTGTACAGACAGACAGACCTAACAATGCCTCCAAGTCGTGTGTGTGTGTAGACAGACAGACAGACAGACAGATCTAACAATGCCTCAAAGTCATGTGTGTGTGTGTGTGTAGACAGACAGACAGACCTAACAATGCCTCCAAGTCGTGTGTGTGTTTGCGTGTCTGTAGAAAGACAGATAGACAGACAGACAGACCTAACAATGCCTACAAGTCGCGTGTGTTTGTGTAGACAGACAGACAGACCTAACAATGCCTCAGGTCGTGTCTGTCTGTCTGTCTTTCTACACAGACAGACCTAACAATGCCTCGAAGTTGTGTGTGTGTACAGACAGACAGACAGACATACCTAGCAATGCCTCCAAGTTGTGTGTGTTTGTGTAGACAGACAGACAGACAGACCTAACAATGCCTCCAAGTCGTGCATGTGTGTGTGCAGACAGACAGACAGACCTAACAATGCCTCCAAGTCGCGTGTGTGTGTGTAGACAGACAGACAGACAGACAGACAGACAGACCTAACAATGCCTCCAAGTCGTGCGTGTGTGTAGAAAGACAGACAGACAGACAAACAGACCTAACAATAACTCCAAGTCGTGTCTGTCTGTCTCTCTACACAGACAGACCTAACAGTTTCTCCAAGTCGTGTGTGTGTGTGTGTGTGTGTGTACAGACAGACAGACCTTACAATGCCTCCAGGTCGTGTGTGTGTGTAGACAGACAGATAGACACACAGACAGACCCAACAATGCCTCCAAGTCGTGTGTGTGTACAGACACAGACCTAACAATGCCTCCAAGTTGTGTGTGTACAGACAGACAGACTGACAGACCTAACAATAACTCCAAATCGTGTCTGTCTGTCTCTCTACACAGACAGACCTAACAGTTTCTCCAAGTCGTGTGTGTGTGTGTGTGTGTGTGTACAGACAGACAGACCTAACAATGCCTCCAAGTCGTGTGTGTGTGTAGACAGACAGACAGACCTAACAATGCCTCAGGTCGTGTCTGTCTGTCTGTCTTTCTACACAGACAGACCTAACAATGCCTCGAAGTTGTGTGTGTGTACAGACAGACAGACCTAACAATGCCTCCAAGTCGTGTGTGTGTACAGACACAGACCTAACAATGCCTCCAAGTCGTGTGTGTGTGTGTGTACAGACAGACAGACCTAACAATGCCTCCAAGTCGTGTGTGTGTGTAGACAGACAGACAGACAGACAGACCTAACAATGCCTCCAAGTCGTGTGTGTGTGTGCGTGTGTGTAGAAAGACAGACAGACAACAATGCCTCCAAGTCGCGTGTGTGTGTAGACAGACAGACAGACCTAACAATGCCTCCAAGTTGTGTGTGTGTACAGACACAGACCTAACAATGCCTCCAAGTCGCGTGTGTTTGTGTAGACAGACTGACAGACAGACAGACCTAACAATGCCTCCAAGTCGTGTGTGTGCGTAGACAGACAGACAGATAGACAGACAGACAGACAGACCTAACAATGCCTCCAAGTCGTGTGTGTGTGTGCGTGTGTGTAGAAAGACAGACAGACAACAATGCCTCCAAGTCGCGTGTGTGTGTAGACAGACAGACAGACCTAACAATGCCTCCAAGTCGTGTGTGTGTGCGTGTGTGTACAAAGACAGACAGACAGACTGACAGACCCTAACAATAACTCCAAGTCGTGTCTGTCTGTCTGTCTGTCTTTCTACACAGACAGACCTAACAATGCCTCCACGTCGTGTCTGTCTGTCTGTCTTTCTACACAGACAGACCTAACAATGCCTTTAAGTCGTGTGTGTGTGCGTGTGTGTAGAAAGACAGACAGACAGACAGACCTAACAATGCCTCCAGGTCGTGTCTGTCTGTCTGTCTTTCTACACAGACAGACCTAGTGCCAGACAGACAGACAGACAGACCTAACAATGCCTCCAAGTCGTGCGTGTGTGTAGAAAGACAGACAGACAGACAAACAGACCTAACAATAACTCCAAGTCGTGTCTGTCTGTCTCTCTACACAGACAGACCTAACAATTTCTCCAAGTCGTGTGTGTGTGTGTGTGTACAGACAGACAGACCTAACAATGCCTCCAGGTCGTGTGTGTGTGTAGACAGACAGATAGACAGACAGACAAACAGACCTAACAATGCCTCAGGTCGTGTGTGTCTGTCTGTCTGTCTTTCGACACAGACAGACCCAACAATGCCTCCAAGTCGTGTGTGTGTACAGACACAGACCTAACAATGCCTCCAAGTTGTGTGTGTACAGACAGACAGACAGACAGACCTAACAATGCCTCCAAGTCGTGCGTGTGTGCATGTGTGTAGAAAGACAGACAGACAGACTGACAGACCTTACAATAACTCTAAGTCGTGTCTGTCTGTCTTTCTACACAGACAGACCTAACAATGCCTCCAAGTCGTTTGTGCGTGTGTGTACAGACAGACAGACCTAACAATGCCTCCAAGTCGTGTGTGTGTGTGTAGACAGACAGACAGACAGACAGACCTAGCAATGCCTCCAAGTCGTGCGTGTGTGTAGAAAGACAGACAGACAGACAGACCTAACAATGCCTCCAAGTCGTGCATGTGTGTGTACAGACAGACAGACAGACAGACCTAACAATGCCTCCAAGTCGTGCGTGTGTGTGTACAGACAGTCAGACAAAGAGAGTCAGGCAAAAAGTCAGAGAGACAGACAGAGTCAGACAGAGAGAGTCAGGCAGAGAGACAGACAAAGTCAGAGTCAGAGAGACAGACAGAAAGTCAGACTGATAGATAAGAGAGAGAATGAAAGAGCGATAGACGGATAGTTGTGCCTCCAAGTTGTGTGTGTACAGACAGACAGACAGACCTAACAATGCCTCCAAGTCGTGTGTGTGTGTGTGTAGACAGACAGACAGACCTAACAATACCTCCAAGTCGTGTGTGTGTACAGACACAGACCTAACAATGCCTCCAAGTCGTGTGTGTGTGTGTGTACAGACAAACAGACCTAACAATGCCTCAAAGTCGTGTGTGTGTATAGACAGACAGACAGACAGACAGACCTAACAATGCCTCCAAGTTGTGCGTGTGTGTAGAAAGACAGACAGACAGACTGACAGACCTAACAATAACTCCAAGTCGTGTCTGTCTGTCTTTCTACACAGACAGACCTAACGATGCCTCCAAGTCGTTTGTCTGTGTGTGTACAGACAGACGGACCTAACAATGCCTCCAAGTCGTGTGTGTGTGTAGACAGACAGACAGACAGACAGACCTAACAATGCCTCGAAGTCGTGTGTGTGTGTGTGTGTAGACAGACAGACAGACCTAACAATGCCTCCAAGTCGTGTGTGTGTGTGTGTGTAGACAGACAGACAGACCTAACAATGCCTCCAAGTTGTGTGTGTACAGACAAACAGAAAGACAGACAGACCTAACAATGCCTCCAAGTCGTGTGTGTGTTTGCGTTTCTGTAGAAAGACAGATAGACAGACAGACAGACAGACAGACCTAACAATGCCTCCAAGTCGCGTGTGTTTGTGTAGACAGACAGACAGACCTAACAATGCCTCAGGTCGTGTCTGTCTGTCTGTCTTTCTACACAGACAGACCTAACAATGCCTTGAAGTTGTGTGTGTGTACAGACAGACAGACAGACATACCTAGCAATGCCTCCAAGTTGTGTGTGTGTGTGTAGACAGACAGACAGACAGACCTACAAATGCCTCCAAGTCATGCATGTGTGTGTGCAGACAGACAGACAGACCTAACAATGCCTCCAAGTCGCGTGTGTGTGTGTAGACAGACAGACAGACAGACAGACAGACCTAACAATGCCTCCAAGTCGTGCGTGTGTGTAGAAAGACAGACAGACAGACAAACAGACCTAACAATAACTCCAAGTCGTGTCTGTCTGTCTCTCTACACAGACAGACCTAACAATTTGTCCAAGTCGTGTGTGTGTGTGTGTACAGACAGACAGACCTAACAATGCCTCCAGGTCGTGTGTGTGTGTAGACAGACAGATAGACACACAGACAGACCCAACAATGCCTCCAAGTCGTGTGTGTGTACAGACACAGACCTAACAATGCCTCCAAGTTGTGTGTGTACAGACAGACAGACTGACAGACCTAACAATAACTCCAAGTCGTGTCTGTCTGTCTTTCTACACAGACAGACCTAACAATGCCTCCAAGTCGTTTGTGCGTGTGTGTACAGACAGACAGACCGAACAATGCCTCCAAGTCGTGTGTGTGTGTGTAGACAAACAGACAGACAGACAGACAGACAGACAGACCAAGCAATGCCTCCAAGTCGTGCGTGTGTGTAGAAAGACAGACAGACAGACAGACAGACCTAACGATGCCTCCAAGTCGTTTGTCTGTGTGTGTACAGACAGACAGACCTAACAATGCCTCCAAGTCGTGTGTGTGTGTAGACAGACAGACAGACAGACAGATCTAACAATGCCTCAAAGTCATGTGTGTGTGTGTGTGTAGACAGACAGACAGACCTAACAATGCCTCCAAGTCGTGTGTGTGGGCATGTGTGTAGAAAGACAGACAGACATACTGACAGACCTAACAATAACTCCAAGTCGTGTCTGTATGTCTGTCTGTCTTTCTACACAGAAAGACCTAACAATGCCTCCAAGTTGTGTGTGTACAGACAAACAGAAAGACAGACAGACCTAACAATGCCTCCAAGTCGTGTGTGTGTTTGCGTGTCTGTAGAAAGACAGATAGACAGACAGACAGACCTAACAATGCCTCGAAGTTGTGTGTGTGTACAGACAGACAGACAGACAGACCTAACAATGCCTCCAAGTTGTGTGTGTGTGTGTAGACAGACAGACAGACAGACCTAACAATAACTCCAAGTCGTGTCTGTATGTCTGTCTGTCTTTCTACACAGAAAGACCTAACAATGCCTCCAAGTTGTGTGTGTACAGACAAACAGAAAGACAGACAGACCTTACAATGCCTCCAAGTCGTGTGTGTGTTTGCGTGTCTGTAGAAAGACAGATAGACAGACAGACAGACCTTACAATGCCTCCAAGTCGTGTGTGTGTTTGCGTGTCTGTAGAAAGACAGATAGACAGACAGACAGACCTAACAATGCCTCCAAGTTGCGTGTGTTTGTGTAGACAGACAGACAGACCTAACAATGCTTCAGGTCGTGTCTGTCTGTCTGTCTTTCTATACAGACACAGACCTAACAATGCCTCGAAGTTTTGTGTGTGTACAGACAGACAGACAGACAGACAGACCTAACAATGCCTCCAAGTCGTGTGTGTGTGTAGACAGACAGACAGACCTAACAATGCCTCCAAGTCGTGTGTGTGTGTAGAAAGACAGACAGACAGACAGACAGACCTAACAATGCCTCCAAGTCGTGCATGTGTGTGTACAGACAGACAGACAGACAGACCTAACAATGCCTCCAAGTCGTGCGTGTGTGTGTACAGACAGTCAGACAAAGAGAGTCAGGCAAAAAGTCAGAGAGACAGACAGAGTCAGACAGAGAGAGTCAGGCAGAGAGACAGACAAAGTCAGAGAGTCAGAGAGACAGACAGAAAGTCAGACTGATAGATAAGAGAGAGAATGAAAGAGCGATAGACGGATAGTTGTGCCTCCAAGTTGTGTGTGTACAGACAGACAGACAGACCTAACAATTCCTCCAAGTCGTGTGTGTGTGTGTGTAGACAGACAGACAGACAGACCTAACAATACCTCCAAGTCGTGTGTGTGTACAGACACAGACCTAACAATGCCTCCAAGTCGTGTGTGTGTGTGTGTACAGACAAACAGACCTAACAATGCCTCAAAGTCGTGTGTGTGTGTAGACAGACAGACAGACAGACAGACCTAACAATGCCTCCAAGTTGTGCGTGTGTGTGTGTGTGTACAGACAGTCAGACAGAGAGAGTCAGGCAGAAAGTCAGAGAGACAGACAGAGTCAGACAGAGAGAGTCAGGCAGAGAGACAGACAAAGTCAGAGAGTCAGAGAGACAGACAGAAAGTCAGACTGATAGAAAAGAGAGAGAATGAAAGAGAGATAGACGGATAGTTGTGCCTCCAAGTTGTGTGTGTACAAACAGACAGACAGACAGACCTAACAATGCCTCCAAGTCGTGTGTGTGTGTGTAGACAGACAGACAGACAGACCTAACAATAACTCCAAGTCGTGTCTGTCTGTCTTTCTACAGAGACAGACCTAACAATGCCTCCAAGTCGTGTGTGTGTGTGTGTGTGTGTGTGTGTGTGTACAGACAGACAGACCTAACAATGCCTCCAATTCGTGTGTGTGTGTGTAGACAGACAGACAGACAGACAGACAGACCTAACAATGCCTCCAAGTTGTTTGTGTGTGTGTGTACAGACAGACAGACCTAACAAAGCCTCCAAGTCGTGTGTGTGTGTGCATGTGTGTAGAAAGACAGACAGACAGACAGACAGACCTAACAATGCCTCAGGTCGTGTCTGTCTGTCTGTCTTTCTACACAGACACAGACCTAACAATGCCTCGAAGTTGTGTGTGTGTACAGACAGACAGACAGACAGACAGACCTAACAATGCCTCCAAGTCGTGTGTTTGTGTAGACAGACAGACAGACAGACAGACCAAGCAATGCCTCCAAGTCGTGTGTGTGTGTAGACAGACAGACAGACCTAACAATGCCTCCAAGTTGTGTGTGTGTGTAGACAGACAGACAGACAGACAGACAGACCTAACAATGCCTCCAAGTCGTGTGTGTGTGTAGACAGACAGACAGACAGACAGATCTAACAATGCCTCAAAGTCGTGTGTGTGTGTGTGTGTAGACAGACAGACAGACCTAACAATGCCTCCAAGTCGTGTGTGTGGGCATGTGTGTAGAAAGACAGACAGACAGACTGACAGACCTAACAATAACTCCAAGTCGTGTCTGTATGTCTGTCTGTCTTTCTACACAGAAAGACCTAACAATGCCTCCAAGTTGTGTGTGTACAGACAAACAGAAAGACAGACAGACCTAACAATGCCTCCAAGTCGTGTGTGTGTTTGCGTGTCTGTAGAAAGACAGATAGACAGACAGACAGACCTAACAATGCCTCCAAGTCGCGTGTGTTTGTGTAGACAGACAGACAGACCTAACAATGCCTCAGGTCGTGTCTGTCTGTCTTTCTACACAGACAGACCTAACAATGCCTCGAAGTTGTGTGTGTGTACAGACAGACAGACAGACAGACCTAACAATGCCTCCAAGTTGTGTGTGTGTGTGTAGACAGACAGACAGACAGACCTAACAATGCCTCCAAGTCGTGCATGTGTGTGTGCAGACAGACAGACAGACCTAACAATGCCTCCAAGTCGCGTGTGTGTATGTAGACAGACAGACAGACAGACAGACCTAACAATGCCTCCAAGTCGTGTGTGTGTGTGCGTGTGTGTAGAAAGACAGACAGACAGACTGACAGACCCTAAAAATAACTCCAAGTCGTGTCTGTCTGTCTGTCTGTCTTTCTACACAGACAGACCTAACAATGCCTCCAGGTCGTGTCTGTACGTCTGTCTGTCTTTCTACACAGACAGACCTAGTGCCAGACAGACAGACAGACAGACCTAACAATGCCTCCAAGTTGTGTGTGTGTGTGTAGACAGACAGACAGACAGACCTAACAATGCCTCCAAGTCGTGCATGTGTGTGTGCAGACAGACAGACAGACCTAACAATGCCTCCAAGTCGCGTGTGTGTATGTAGACAGACAGACAGACAGACAGACAGACCTAACAATGCCTCCAAGTCGTGTGTGTGTGTGCGTGTGTGTAGAAAGACAGACAGACAGACTGACAGACCCTAACAATAACTCCAAGTCGTGTCTGTATGTCTGTCTGTCTTTCTACACAGACAGACCTAACAATGCCTCCAAGTTGTGTGTGTACAGACAAACAGAAAGACAGACAGACCTAACAATGCCTCCAAGTCGTGTGTGTGTTTGCGTGTCTGTAGAAAGACAGATAGACAGACAGACAGACCTAACAATGCCTCCAAGTTGCGTGTGTTTGTGTAGAAAGACAGACAGACAGACTGACAGACCCTAACAATAACTCCAAGTCGTGTCTGTATGTCTGTCTGTCTTTCTACACAGACACAGACCTAACAATGCCTCGAAGTTGTGTGTGTGTACAGACAGACAGACAGACAGACCTAACAATGCCTCCAAGTCGTGTGTGTGTGTAGACAGACAGACAGACCTAACAATGCCTCCAAGTCGTGTGTGTGTGTAGAAAGACAGACAGACAGACCTAGCAATGTCTCCAAGTCGTGTGTGTGTGTAGACAGACAGACAGACCTAACAATGCCTCCAAGTTTTGTGTGTGTGCGTGTGTGTAGAAAGACAGACAAGCAGACTGACAGACCCTAACAATAACTCCAAGTCGTGTCTGTCTGTCTGTCTGTCTTTCTACACAGACAGACCTAACAATGCCTCCAGGTCGTGTCTGTCTGTCTGTCTTTCTACACAGACAGACCTAACAATGCCTCCAGGTCATGTCTGTACGTCTGTCTGTCTTTCTACACAGACAGACCTAGTGCCAGACAGACAGACAGACAAACCTAACAATAACTCCAAGTCGTGTCTGTATGTCTGTCTGTCTTTCTACACAGACAGACCTAACAATGCCTCCAAGTTGTGTGTGTACAGACAAACAGAAAGACAGACAGACCTTACAATGCCTCCAAGTCGTGTGTGTGTTTGCGTGTCTGTAGAAAGACAGATAGACAGACAGACAGACCTAACAATGCCTCCAAGTTGCGTGTGTTTGTGTAGACAGACAGACAGACCTAACAATGCCTCAGGTCGTGTCTGTCTGTCTGTCTTTCTACACAGACAGACCTAACAATGCCTCCAAGTCGTGTGTGTGTGTGCGTGTGTGTAGAAAGACAGACAGTCAGACAGACCTAACAATGCCTCCAGGTCGTGTCTGTACGTCTGTCTGTCTTTCTACACAGACAGACCTAGTGCCAGACAGACAGACAGACAAACCTAACAATAACTCCAAGTCGTGTCTGTATGTCTGTCTGTCTTTCTACACAGACAGACCTAACAATGCCTCCAAGTTGTGTGTGTACAGACAAACAGAAAGACAGACAGACCTTACAATGCCTCCAAGTCGTGTGTGTGTTTGTGGTGTCTGTAGAAAGACAGATAGACAGACAGACAGACCTTACAATGCCTCCAAGTCGTGTGTGTGTTTGCGTGTCTGTAGAAAGACAGATAGACAGACCTAACAATGCCTCCAAGTTGCGTGTGTTTGTGTAGACAGACAGACAGACCTAACAATGCTTCAGGTCGTGTCTGTCTGTCTGTCTTTCTACACAGACACAGACCTAACAATGCCTCGAAGTTGTGTGTGTGTACAGACAGACAGACAGACAGACAGACCTAACAATGCCTCCAAGTCGTGTGTGTGTGTAGACAGACAGACAGACCTAACAATGCCTCCAAGTCGTGTGTGTGTGTAGAAAGACAGACAGACAGACCTAACAATGCCTCCAAGTCGTGCATGTGTGTGTACAGACAGACAGACAGACAGACCTAACAATGCCTCCAAGTCGTGCGTGTGTGTGTGTACAGACAGTCAGACAAAGAGAGTCAGGCAAAAAGTCAGAGAGACAGACAGAGTCAGACAGAGAGAGTCAGGCAGAGAGACAGACAAAGTCAGAGAGTCAGAGAGACAGACAGAAAGTCAGACTGATAGATAAGAGAGAGAATGAAAGAGCGATAGACGGATAGTTGTGCCTCCAAGTTGTGTGTGTACAGACAGACAGACAGACCTAACAATTCCTCCAAGTCGTGTGTGTGTGTGTGTAGACAGACAGACAGACAGACCTAACAATACCTCCAAGTCGTGTGTGTGTACAGACACAGACCTAACAATGCCTCCAAGTCGTGTGTGTGTGTGTGTACAGACAAACAGACCTAACAATGCCTCAAAGTCGTGTGTGTGTGTAGACAGACAGACAGACAGACAGACCTAACAATGCCTCCAAGTTGTGCGTGTGTGTGTGTGTGTACAGACAGTCAGACAGAGAGAGTCAGGCAGAAAGTCAGAGAGACAGACAGAGTCAGACAGAGAGAGTCAGGCAGAGAGACAGACAAAGTCAGAGAGTCAGAGAGACAGACAGAAAATCTGACTGATAGAAAAGAGAGAGAATGAAAGAGAGATAGACGGATAGTTGTGCCTCCAAGTTGTGTGTGTACAAACAGACAGACAGACAGACCTAACAATAACTCCAAGTCGTGTCTGTCTGTCTTTCTACAGAGACAGACCTAACAATGCCTCCAAGTCGTGTGTGTGTGTGTGTGTGTGTGTGTGTGTACAGACAGACAGACCTAACAATGCCTCCAATTCGTGTGTGTGTGTGTAGACAGACAGACAGACAGACAGACAGACCTAACAATGCCTCCAAGTTGTTTGTGTGTGTGTGTACAGACAGACAGACCTAACAAAGCCTCCAAGTCGTGTGTGTGTGTGCATGTTTGTAGAAAGACAGACAGACAGACAGACAGACCTAACAATGCCTCAGGTCGTGTCTGTCTGTCTGTCTTTCTACACAGACACAGACCTAACAATGCCTCGAAGTTGTGTGTGTGTACAGACAGACAGACAGACAGACCAAACAATGCCTCCAAGTCGTGTGTTTGTGTAGACAGACAGACAGACAGACAGACCTAGCAATGCCTCCAAGTCGTGTGTGTGTGTAGACAGACAGACAGACCTAACAATGCCTTCAAGTTGTGTGTGTGTGTGTGTGTGTAGAAAGACAGACAGACAGACTGACAGACCCTAACAATAACGCCAAGTCGTGTCTGTCTGTCTGTCTGTCTTTCTACACAGACAGACCTAACAATGCCTCCAGGTCGTGTCTGTCTGTCTGTCTTTCTACACAGACAGACCTAACAATGCCTCCAAGTCGTGTGTGTGTGTGCGTGTGTGTAGAAAGACAGACAGACAGACTGACAGACCCTAACAATAACTCCAAGTCGTGTCTGTCTGTCTGTCTGTCTTTCTACACAGACAGACCTAACAATGCCTCCAGGTCGTGTCTGTACGTCTGTCTGTCTTTCTACACAGACAGACCTAGTGCCAGACAGACAGACAGACAAACCTAACAATAACTCCAAGTCGTGTCTGTATGTCTGTCTGTCTTTCTACACAGACAGACCTAACAATGCCTCCAAGTCGTGTGTGTGTTTGCGTGTCTGTAGAAAGACAGATAGACAGACAGACAGACCTAACAATGCCTCCAAGTTGCGTGTGTTTGTGTAGACAGACAGATAGACCTAACAATGCCTCAGGTCGTGTCTGTCTGTCTGTCTTTCTACACAGACACAGACCTAACAATGCCTCGAAGTTGTGTGTGTGTACAGACAGACAGACAGACAGACCTAACAATGCCTCCAAGTCGTGTGTGTGTGTAGACAGACAGACAGACCTAACAATGCCTCCAAGTCGTGTGTGTGTGTAGAAAGACAGACAGACAGACAGACCTAGCAATGTCTCCAAGTCGTGTGTGTGTGTAGACAGACAGACAGACCTAACAATGCCTCCAAGTTGTGTGTGTGTGCGTGTGTGTAGAAAGACAGACAGACAGACTGACAGACCCTAACAATAACTCCAAGTCGTGTCTGTCTGTCTGTCTTTCTACACAGACAGACCTAACAATGCCTCCAAGTCGTGTGTGTGTGTAGAAAGACAGACAGACAGACAGACCTAACAATGCCTCCAGGTCATGTCTGTACGTCTGTCTGTCTTTCTACACAGACAGACCTAGTGCCAGACAGACAGACAGACAAACCTAACAATAACTCCAAGTCGTGTCTGTATGTCTGTCTGTCTTTCTACACAGACAGACCTAACAATGCCTCGAAGTTGTGTGTGTGTACAGACAGACAGACAGACAGACCTAACAATGCCTCCAAGTCGTGTGTGTGTGTGCGTGTGTGTAGAAAGACAGACAGACAGACTGACAGACCCTAACAATAACTCCAAGTCGTGTCTGTCTGTCTGTCTGTCTGTCTTTCTACACAGACAGACCTAACAATGCCTCCAGGTCGTGTCTGTACGTCTGTCTGTCTTTCTACACAGACACAGACCTAACAATGTCTCGAAGTTGTGTGTGTGTACAGACAGACAGACAGACAGACAGACCTAACAATGCCTCCAAGTTGTGTGTGTGTGTAGACAGACAGACAGACAGACCTAACAATGCCTCCAAGTCGTGCATGTGTGTGTGCAGACAGACAGACAGACCTAACAATGCCTCCAAGTCGCGTGTGTGTGTGTAGACAGACAGACAGACAGACCTACCTAACAATGCCTCCAAGTTGTGTGTGTGTGTGTAGACAGACAGACAGACAGACAGACCTAACAATGCCTCCAAGTTGTGTGTGTGTGCGTGTGTGTAGAAAGACAGACAGACAGACTGACAGACCCTAACAATAACTCCAAGTCGTGTCTGTCTGTCTGTCTGTCTTTCTACACAGACAGACCTAACAATGCCTCCAGGTCGTGTCTGTCTGTCTGTCTTTCGACACAGACAGACCTAACAATGCCTCCAAGTCGTGTGTGTGTGTGCGTGTGTGTAGAAAGACAGACAGACAGACAGACCTAACAATGCCTCCAGGTCGTGTCTGTACGTCTGTCTGTCTTTCTACACAGACAGACCTAACAATGCCTCCAGGTCGTGTCTGTACGTCTGTCTGTCTTTCTACACAGACAGACCTAGTGCCAGACAGACAGACAGACAAACCTAACAATAACTCCAAGTCGTGTCTGTATGTCTGTCTGTCTTTCTACACAGACAGACCTAACAATGCCTCCAAGTTGTGTGTGTACAGACAAACAGAAAGACAGACAGACCTAACAATGCCTACAAGTCGTGTGTGTGTTTGCGTGTCTGTAGAAAGACAGATAGACAGACAGACAGACCTAACAATGCCTCCAAGTTGCGTGTGTTTGTGTAGACAGACAGACAGACCTAACAATGCCTCAGGTCGTGTCTGTCTGTCTGTCTTTCTACACAGACACAGACCTAACAATGCCTCGAAGTTGTGTGTGTGTACAGACAGACAGACAGACAGACCTAACAATGCCTCCAAGTCGTGCGTGTGTGTGTACAGACAGTCAGACAAAGAGAGTCAGGCAAAAAGTCAGAGAGACAGACAGAGTCAGACAGAGAGAGTCAGGCAGAGAGACAGACAAAGTCAGAGAGTCAGAGAGACAGACAGAAAGTCAGACTGATAGATAAGAGAGAGAATGAAAGAGCGATAGACGGATAGTTGTGCCTCCAAGTTGTGTGTGTACAGACAGACAGACAGACCTAACAATTCCTCCAAGTCGTGTGTGTGTGTGTGTAGACAGACAGACAGACAGACCTAACAATACCTCCAAGTCGTGTGTGTGTACAGACACAGACCTAACAATGCCTCCAAGTCGTGTGTGTGTGTGTGTGTACAGACAAACAGACCTAACAATGCCTCAAAGTCGTGTGTGTGTGTAGACAGACAGACAGACAGACAGACCTAACAATGCCTCCAAGTTGTGCGTGTGTGTGTGTGTGTACAGACAGTCAGACAGAGAGAGTCAGGCAGAAAGTCAGAGAGACAGACAGAGTCAGACAGAGAGAGTCAGGCAGAGAGACAGACAAAGTCAGAGAGTCAGAGAGACAGACAGAAAATCTGACTGATAGAAAAGAGAGAGAATGAAAGAGAGATAGACGGATAGTTGTGCCTCCAAGTTGTGTGTGTACAAACAGACAGACAGACAGACCTAACAATGCCTCCAAGTTGTGTGTGTGTGCGTGTGTGTAGAAAGACAGACAGACAGACTGACAGACCCTAACAATAACTCCAAGTCGTGTCTGTCTGTCTGTCTGTCTTTCTACACAGACAGACCTAACAATGCCTCCAGGTCGTGTCTGTCTGTCTGTCTTTCGACACAGACAGACCTAACAATGCCTCCAAGTCGTGTGTGTGTGTGCGTGTGTGTAGAAAGACAGACAGACAGACAGACCTAACAATGCCTCCAGGTCGTGTCTGTACGTCTGTCTGTCTTTCTACACAGACAGACCTAACAATGCCTCCAGGTCGTGTCTGTACGTCTGTCTGTCTTTCTACACAGACAGACCTAGTGCCAGACAGACAGACAGACAAACCTAACAATAACTCCAAGTCGTGTCTGTATGTCTGTCTGTCTTTCTACACAGACAGACCTAACAATGCCTCCAAGTTGTGTGTGTACAGACAAACAGAAAGACAGACAGACCTAACAATGCCTACAAGTCGTGTGTGTGTTTGCGTGTCTGTAGAAAGACAGATAGACAGACAGACAGACCTAACAATGCCTCCAAGTTGCGTGTGTTTGTGTAGACAGACAGACAGACCTAACAATGCCTCAGGTCGTGTCTGTCTGTCTGTCTTTCTACACAGACACAGACCTAACAATGCCTCGAAGTTGTGTGTGTGTACAGACAGACAGACAGACAGACCTAACAATGCCTCCAAGTCGTGCGTGTGTGTGTACAGACAGTCAGACAAAGAGAGTCAGGCAAAAAGTCAGAGAGACAGACAGAGTCAGACAGAGAGAGTCAGGCAGAGAGACAGACAAAGTCAGAGAGTCAGAGAGACAGACAGAAAGTCAGACTGATAGATAAGAGAGAGAATGAAAGAGCGATAGACGGATAGTTGTGCCTCCAAGTTGTGTGTGTACAGACAGACAGACAGACCTAACAATTCCTCCAAGTCGTGTGTGTGTGTGTGTAGACAGACAGACAGACAGACCTAACAATACCTCCAAGTCGTGTGTGTGTACAGACACAGACCTAACAATGCCTCCAAGTCGTGTGTGTGTGTGTGTGTACAGACAAACAGACCTAACAATGCCTCAAAGTCGTGTGTGTGTGTAGACAGACAGACAGACAGACAGACCTAACAATGCCTCCAAGTTGTGCGTGTGTGTGTGTGTGTACAGACAGTCAGACAGAGAGAGTCAGGCAGAAAGTCAGAGAGACAGACAGAGTCAGACAGAGAGAGTCAGGCAGAGAGACAGACAAAGTCAGAGAGTCAGAGAGACAGACAGAAAATCTGACTGATAGAAAAGAGAGAGAATGAAAGAGAGATAGACGGATAGTTGTGCCTCCAAGTTGTGTGTGTACAAACAGACAGACAGACAGACCTAACAATGCCTCCAAGTCGTGTGTGTGTGTGTAGACAGACAGACAGACAGACCTAACAATAACTCCAAGTCGTGTCTGTCTGTCTTTCTACAGAGACAGACCTAACAATGCCTCCAAGTCGTGTGTGTGTGTGTGTGTGTGTGTGTACAGACAGACAGACCTAACAATGCCTCCAATTCGTGTGTGTGTGTGTAGACAGACAGACAGACAGACAGACAGACCTAACAATGCCTCCAAGTTGTTTGTGTGTGTGTGTACAGACAGACAGACCTAACAAAGCCTCCAAGTCGTGTGTGTGTGTGCATGTGTGTAGAAAGACAGACAGACAGACAGACAGACCTAACAATGCCTCAGGTCGTGTCTGTCTGTCTGTCTTTCTACACAGACACAGACCTAACAATGCCTCGAAGTTGTGTCTGTGTACAGACAGACAGACAGACAGACCTAACAATGCCTCCAAGTCGTGTGTTTGTGTAGACAGACAGACAGACGGACAGACCTAGCAATGCCTCCAAGTTGTGTGTGTGTGTAGACAGACAGACAGACCTAACAATGCCTCCAAGTTGTGTGTGTGTGCGTGTGTGTAGAAAGACAGACAGACAGACTGACAGACCCTAACAATAACGCCAAGTCGTGTCTGTCTGTCTGTCTGTCTTTCTACACAGACAGACCTAACAATGCCTCCAGGTCGTGTCTGTCTGTCTGTCTTTCTACACAGACAGACCTAACAATGCCTCCAAGTCGTGTGTGTGTGTGCGTGTGTGTAGAAAGACAGACAGACAGACTGACAGACCCTAACAATAACTCCAAGTCGTGTCTGTCTGTCTGTCTGTCTTTCTACACAGACAGACCTAACAATGCCTCCAGGTCGTGTCTGTACGTCTGTCTGTCTTTCTACACAGACAGACCTAGTGCCAGACAGACAGACAGACAAACCTAACAATAACTCCAAGTCGTGTCTGTATGTCTGTCTGTCTTTCTACACAGACAGACCTAACAATGCCTCCAAGTCGTGTGTGTGTTTGCGTGTCTGTAGAAAGACAGATAGACAGACAGACAGACCTAACAATGCCTCCAAGTTGCGTGTGTTTGTGTAGACAGACAGACAGACCTAACAATGCCTCAGGTCGTGTCTGTCTGTCTGTCTTTCTACACAGACACAGACCTAACAATGCCTCGAAGTTGTGTGTGTGTACAGACAGACAGACAGACAGACCTAACAATGCCTCCAAGTCGTGTGTGTGTGTAGACAGACAGACAGACCTAACAATGCCTCCAAGTCGTGTGTGTGTGTAGAAAGACAGACAGACAGACAGACCTAGCAATGTCTCCAAGTCGTGTGTGTGTGTAGACAGACAGACAGACCTAACAATGCCTCCAAGTCGTGTGTGTGTGTGTAGACAGACAGACAGACAGACCTAACAATAACTCCAAGTCGTGTCTGTCTGTCTTTCTACAGAGACAGACCTAACAATGCCTCCAAGTCGTGTGTGTGTGTGTGTGTGTGTTTGTGTACAGACAGACACACCTAACAATGCCTCCAATTCGTGTGTGTGTGTAGACAGACAGACAGACAGACAGACCTAACAATGCCTCCAAGTCGTTTGTGTGTGTGTGTACAGACAGACAGACCTAACAAAGCCTCCAAGTCGTGTGTGTGTGTGCATGTGTGTAGAAAGACAGACAGACAGACAGACAGACCTAACAATGCCTCCAAGTCGTGTGTGTGTGTAGACAGACAGACAGACAGACCTAGCAATGCCTCCAAGTCGTGTGTGTGTAGACAGACAGACAGACAGACCTAACAATGCCTCCAAGTTGTGTGTGTGTGCGTGTGTGTAGAAAGACAGACAGACAGACTGACAGACCCTAAAAATAACTCCAAGTCGTGTCTGTCTGTCTGTCTGTCTTTCTACACAGACAGACCTAACAATGCCTCCAGGTCGTGTCTGTCTGTCTGTCTTTCTACACAGACAGACCTAACAATGCCTCCAAGTCGTGTGTGTGTGTGTGTACAGACAGACAGACCTAACAATGCCTCTAAGTCGTGTGTGTGTGTAGACAGACAGACAGACAGACAGACCTAACAATGCCTCCAAGTCGTGTGTGTGTGTAGACAGACAGACAGACAGACAGACAGACCTAACAATGCCTCCAAGTCGTGTGTGTGTGTGCGTGTGTGTAGAAAGACAGACAGACCTAACAATGCCTCCAAGTTGTGTGTGTGTACAGACACAGACCTAACAATGCCTCCAAGTCGCGTGTGTTTGTGTAGACAGACTGACAGACAGACAGACCTAACAATGCCTCCAAGTCGTGTGTGTGTAGACAGACAGACAGACAGACAGACAGAGAGACCTAACAATGCCTCCAAGTTGCGTGTGTTTGTGTAGACAGACCGACAGACCTAACAATGCCTCAGGTTGTGTCTGTCTGTCTGTCTTTCTACACAGACAGACCTAACAATGCCTCGAAGTTGTGTGTGTGTACAGACAGACATACCTAACAATGCCTCCAAGTCATGTGTGGGTACAGACACAGACCTAACAATGCCTCCAAGTCGTGTGTGTGTGTGTACAGACAGACAGACCTAACAATGCCTCCAAGTCGTGTGTGTGTATAGACAGACAGACAGACCTAACAATGCCTCCAAGTCGTGTGTGTGTGTAGACAGACAGACAGACAGACAGACAGACCTAACAATGCCTCCAAGTCGTGTGTGTGTGTGCGTGTGTGTAGAAAGACAGACAGACAACAATGCCTCCAAGTCGCGTGTGTGTGTAGACAGACAGACAGACCTAACAATGCCTCCAAGTTGTGTGTGTGTACAGACACAGACCTAACAATGCCTCCAAGTCGCGTGTGTTTGTGTAGACAGACTGACAGACAGACAGACAGACCTAACAATGCCTCCAAGTCGTGTGTGTGTGTGTGCGTGTGTGTAGAAAGACAGACAGACAACAATGCCTCCAAGTCGCGTGTGTGTGTAGACAGACAGACAGACCTAACAATGCCTCCAAGTCGTGTGTGTGTGTGTGTACAGACAAACAGACCTAACAATGCCTCAAAGTCGTGTGTGTGTGTAGACAGACAGACAGACAGACAGACCTAACAATGCCTCCAAGTTGTGCGTGTGTGTGTGTGTGTGTACAGACAGTCAGACAGAGAGAGTCAGGCAGAAAGTCAGAGAGACAGACAGAGTCAGACAGAGAGAGTCAGGCAGAGAGACAGACAAAGTCAGAGAGTCAGAGAGACAGACAGGAAGTCAGACTGATAGAAAAGAGAGAGAATGAAAGAGAGATAGACGGATAGTTGTGCCTCCAAGTTGTGTGTGTACAAACAGACAGACAGACAGACCTAACAATGCCTCCAAGTCGTGTGTGTGTGTGTAGACAGACAGACAGACAGACCTAACAATAACTCCAAGTCGTGTCTGTCTGTCTTTCTACAGAGACAGACCTAACAATGCCTCCAAGTCGTGTGTGTGTGTGTGTGTGTGTGTGTGTACAGACAGACACACCTAACAATGCCTCCAATTCGTGTGTGTGTGTAGACAGACAGACAGACAGACAGACCTAACAATGCCTCCAAGTCGTTTGTGTGTGTGTGTACAGACAGACAGACCTAACAAAGCCTCCAAGTCGTGTGTGTGTGTGCATGTGTGTAGAAAGACAGACAGACAGACAGACAGACCTAACAATGCCTCCAAGTCGTGTGTGTGTGTAGACAGACAGACAGACAGACCTAGCAATGCCTCCAAGTCGTGTGTGTGTGTAGACAGACAGACAGACAGACCTAACAATGCCTCCAAGTTGTGTGTGTGTGCGTGTGTGTAGAAAGACAGACAGGCAGACTGACAGACCCTAAAAATAACTCCAAGTCGTGTCTGTCTGTCTGTCTGTCTTTCTACACAGACAGACCTAACAATGCCTCCAGGTCGTGTCTGTCTGTCTGTCTTTCTACACAGACAGACCTAACAATGCCTCCAAGTCGTGTGTGTGTATGCGTGTGTGTAGAAAGACAGACAGACAGACAGACAGACCTAACAATGCCTCAGGTCGTGTCTGTCTGTCTGTCTTTCTACACAGACACAGACCTAACAATGCCTCGAAGTTGTGTGTGTGTACAGACAGACAGACAGACAGACCTAACAATGCCTCCAAGTCGTGTGTTTGTGTAGACAGACAGACAGACAGACAGACCTAGCAATGCCTCCAAGTCGTGTGTGTGTGTAGACAGACAGACAGACCTAACAATGCCTCCAAGTTGTGTGTGTGTGCGTGTGTGTAGAAAGACAGACAGACAGACTGACAGACCCTAACAATAACGCCAAGTCGTGTCTGTCTGTCTGTCTGTCTTTCTACACAGACAGACCTAACAATGCCTCCAGGTCGTGTCTGTCTGTCTGTCTTTCTACACAGACAGACCTAACAATGCCTCCAAGTCGTGTGTGTGTGTGCGTGTGTGTAGAAAGACAGACAGACAGACTGACAGACCCTAACAATAACTCCAAGTCGTGTCTGTCTGTCTGTCTTTCTACACAGACAGACCTAACAATGCCTCCAGGTCGTGTCTGTACGTCTGTCTGTCTTTCTACACAGACAGACCTAGTGCCAGACAGACAGACAGACAAACCTAACAATAACTCCAAGTCGTGTCTGTATGTCTGTCTGTCTTTCTACACAGACAGACCTAACAATGCCTCCAAGTCGTGTGTGTGTTTGCGTGTCTGTAGAAAGACAGATAGACAGACAGACAGACCTAACAATGCCTCCAAGTTGCGTGTGTTTGTGTAGACAGACAGACAGACCTAACAATGCCTCAGGTCGTGTCTGTCTGTCTGTCTTTCTACACAGACACAGACCTAACAATGCCTCGAAGTTGTGTGTGTGTACAGACAGACAGACAGACCTAACAATGCCTCCAAGTCGTGTGTGTGTGTAGACAGACAGACAGACCTAGCAATGTCTCCAAGTCGTGTGTGTGTGTAGACAGACAGACAGACAGACCTAACAATGCCTCCAAGTTGTGTGTGTGTGCGTGTGTGTAGAAAGACAGACAGACAGACTGACAGACCCTAAAAATAACTCCAAGTCGTGTCTGTCTGTCTGTCTGTCTTTCTACACAGACAGACCTAACAATGCCTCCAGGTCGTGTCTGTCTGTCTGTCTTTCTACACAGACAGACCTAACAATGCCTCCAAGTCGTGTGTGTGTGTGCGTGTGTGTAGAAAGACAGACAGACAGACTGACAGACCCTAAAAATAACTCCAAGTCGTGTCTGTCTGTCTGTCTGTCTTTCTACACAGACAGACCTAACAATGCCTCCAAGTCGTGTCTGTCTGTCTGTCTGTCTTTCTACACACACAGACCTAACAATGCCTCCAGGTCGTGTCTGTACATCTGTCTGTCTTTCTACACAGACACAGACCTAACAATGTCTCGAAGTTGTGTGTGTGTACAGACAGACAGACAGACAGACAGACCTAACAATGCCTCCAAGTTGTGTGTGTGTGTAGACAGACAGACAGACCTAACAATGCCTCCAAGTCGTGCATGTGTGTGTGCAGACAGACAGACAGACCTAACAATGCCTCCAAGTCGCGTGTGTGTGTGTAGACAGACAGACAGACAGACATACCTAACAATGCCTCCAAGTTGTGTGTGTGTGTGTAGACAGACAGACAGACAGACTGACAGACCCTAAAAATAACTCCAAGTCGTGTCTGTCTGTCTGTCTGTCTTTCTACACAGACAGACCTAACAATGCCTCCAGGTCGTGTCTGTCTGTCTGTCTTTCTACACAGACAGACCTAACAATGCCTCCAAGTCGTGTGTGTGTATGCGTGTGTGTAGAAAGACAGACAGACAGACAGACAGACCTAACAATGCCTCAGGTCGTGTCTGTCTGTCTGTCTTTCTACACAGACACAGACCTAACAATGCCTCGAAGTTGTGTGTGTGTACAGACAGACAGACAGACAGACCTAACAATGCCTCCAAGTCGTGTGTTTGTGTAGACAGACAGACAGACAGACAGACCTAGCAATGCCTCCAAGTCGTGTGTGTGTGTAGACAGACAGACAGACCTAACAATGCCTCCAAGTTGTGTGTGTGTGCGTGTGTGTAGAAAGACAGACAGACAGACTGACAGACCCTAACAATAACGCCAAGTCGTGTCTGTCTGTCTGTCTGTCTTTCTACACAGACAGACCTAACAATGCCTCCAGGTCGTGTCTGTCTGTCTGTCTTTCTACACAGACAGACCTAACAATGCCTCCAAGTCGTGTGTGTGTGTGCGTGTGTGTAGAAAGACAGACAGACAGACTGACAGACCCTAACAATAACTCCAAGTCGTGTCTGTCTGTCTGTCTGTCTTTCTACACAGACAGACCTAACAATGCCTCCAGGTCGTGTCTGTACGTCTGTCTGTCTTTCTACACAGACAGACCTAGTGCCAGACAGACAGACAGACAAACCTAACAATAACTCCAAGTCGTGTCTGTATGTCTGTCTGTCTTTCTACACAGACAGACCTAACAATGCCTCCAAGTCGTGTGTGTGTTTGCGTGTCTGTAGAAAGACAGATAGACAGACAGACAGACCTAACAATGCCTCCAAGTTGCGTGTGTTTGTGTAGACAGACAGACAGACCTAACAATGCCTCAGGTCGTGTCTGTCTGTCTGTCTTTCTACACAGACACAGACCTAACAATGCCTCGAAGTTGTGTGTGTGTACAGACAGACAGACAGACCTAACAATGCCTCCAAGTCGTGTGTGTGTGTAGACAGACAGACAGACCTAGCAATGTCTCCAAGTCGTGTGTGTGTGTAGACAGACAGACAGACAGACCTAACAATGCCTCCAAGTTGTGTGTGTGTGCGTGTGTGTAGAAAGACAGACAGACAGACTGACAGACCCTAAAAATAACTCCAAGTCGTGTCTGTCTGTCTGTCTGTCTTTCTACACAGACAGACCTAACAATGCCTCCAGGTCGTGTCTGTCTGTCTGTCTTTCTACACAGACACAGACCTAACAATGTCTCGAAGTTGTGTGTGTGTACAGACAGACAGACAGACAGACAGACCTAACAATGCCTCCAAGTTGTGTGTGTGTGTAGACAGACAGACAGACAGACCTAACAATGCCTCCAAGTCGTGCATGTGTGTGTGCAGACAGACAGACAGACCTAACAATGCCTCCAAGTCGCGTGTGTGTGTGTAGACAGACAGACAGACAGACATACCTAACAATGCCTCCAAGTTGTGTGTGTGTGTGTAGACAGACAGACAGACAGACAGACAGACCTAACAATGCCTCCAAGTTGTGTGTGTGTGCGTGTGTGTAGAAAGACAGACAGACAGACTGACAGACCCTAACAATAACTCCAAGTCGTGTCTGTCTGTCTGTCTGTCTTTCTACACAGACAGACCTAACAATGCCTCCAGGTCGTGTCTGTCTGTCTGTCTTTCGACACAGACAGACCTAACAATGCCTCCAAGTCGTGTGTGTGTGCGTGTGTGTAGAAAGACAGACAGACAGACAGACCTAACAATGCCTCCAGGTCGTGTCTGTACGTCTGTCTGTCTTTCCACACAGACAGACCTAACAATGCCTCCAGGTCGTGTCTGTACGTCTGTCTGTCTTTCTACACAGACAGACCTAGTGCCAGACAGACAGACAGACAAACCTAACAATAACTCCAAGTCGTGTCTGTATGTCTGTCTGTCTTTCTACACAGACAGACCTAACAATGCCTCCAAGTTGTGTGTGTACAGACAAACAGAAAGACAGACAGACCTAACAATGCCTACAAGTCGTGTGTGTGTTTGCGTGTCTGTAGAAAGACAGATAGACAGACAGACAGACCTAACAATGCCTCCAAGTTGCGTGTGTTTGTGTAGACAGACAGACAGACCTAACAATGCCTCAGGTCGTGTCTGTCTGTCTGTCTTTCTACACAGACACAGACCTAACAATGCCTCGAAGTTGTGTGTGTGTACAGACAGACAGACAGACAGACCTAACAATGCCTCCAAGTCGTGTGTGTGTGTAGACAGACAGACAGACCTAACAATGCCTCCAAGTCGTGTGTGTGTGTAGAAAGACAGACAGACAGACAGACCTAGCAATGCCTCCAAGTCGTGTGTGTGTGTAGACAGACAGACAGACCTAACAATGCCTCCAAGTTGTGTGTGTGTGCGTGTGTGTAGAAAGACAGACAGACAGACTGACAGACCCTAACAATAACTCCAAGTCGTGTCTGTCTGTCTGTCTGTCTGTCTTTCTACACAGACAGACCTAACAATGCCTCCAGGTCGTGTCTGTCTGTCTGTCTTTCTACACAGACAGACCTAACAATGCCTCAAAGTCGTGTGTGTGTGTGTGTACAGACAGACAGACCTAACAATGCCTCTAAGTCGTGTGTGTGTGTAGACAGACAGACAGACAGACAGACCTAACAATGCCTCCAAGTCGTGTGTGTGTGTAGACAGACAGACAGACAGACAGACAGACCTAACAATGCCTCCAAGTCGTGTGTGTGTGTGCGTGTGTGTAGAAAGACAGACAGACCTAACAATGCCTCCAAGTTGTGTGTGTGTACAGACACAGACCTAACAATGCCTCCAAGTCGCGTGTGTTTGTGTAGACAGACTGACAGACAGACAGACAGACCTAACAATGCCTCCAAGTCGTGTGTGTGTAGACAGACAGACAGACAGACAGACAGAGAGACCTAACAATGCCTCCAAGTTGCGTGTGTTTGTGTAGACAGACCGACAGACCTAACAATGCCTCAGGTTGTGTCTGTCTGTCTGTCTTTCTACACAGACAGACCTAACAATGCCTCGAAGTTGTGTGTGTGTACAGACAGACATACCTAACAATGCCTCCAAGTCATGTGTGGGTACAGACACAGACCTAACAATGCCTCCAAGTCGTGTGTGTGTGTGTACAGACAGACAGACCTAACAATGCCTCCAAGTCGTGTGTGTGTATAGACAGACAGACAGACCTAACAATGCCTCCAAGTCGTGTGTGTGTGTAGACAGACAGACAGACAGACAGACAGACCTAACAATGCCTCCAAGTCGTGTGTGTGTGTGCGTGTGTGTAGAAAGACAGACAGACAACAATGCCTCCAAGTCGCGTGTGTGTGTAGACAGACAGACAGACCTAACAATGCCTCCAAGTTGTGTGTGTGTACAGACACAGACCTAACAATGCCTCCAAGTCGCGTGTGTTTGTGTAGACAGACTGACAGACAGACAGACAGACCTAACAATGCCTCCAAGTCGTGTGTGTGTAGACAGACAGACAGACAGACAGACAGACAGACCTAACAATGCCTCCAAGTCGTGTGTGTGTGTGTGCGTGTGTGTAGAAAGACAGACAGACAACAATGCCTCCAAGTCGCGTGTGTGTGAAGACAGACAGACAGACCTAACAATGCCTCCAAGTCGTGTATGTGTACAGACACAGACCTAACAATGCCGCCAAGTCGCGTGTGTTTGTGTAGACAGACTGACAGACAGACAGACAAACCTAACAATAACTCCAAGTCGTGTCTGTATGTCTGTTTGTCTTTCTACACAGACAGACCTAACAATGCCTCCAAGTTGTGTGTGTACAGACAAACAGAAAGACAGACAGACCTAACAATGCCTCCAAGTCGTGTGTGTGTTTGCGTGTCTGTAGAAAGACAGATAGACAGACAGACAGACCTAACAATGCCTCCAAGTTGCGTGTGTTTGTGTAGACAGACAGACAGACCTAACAATGCCTCAGATCGTGTCTGTCTGTCTGTCTTTCTACACAGACACAGACCTAACAATGCCTCGAAGTTGTGTGTGTGTACAGACAGACAGACAGACCTAACAATGCCTCCAAGTCGTGTGTGTGTGTAGACAGACAGACAGACCTAACAATGCCTCCAAGTCGTGTGTGTGTGTAGAAAGACAGACAGACAGACAGACCTAACAATGCCTCCAAGTTGTGCGTGTGTGCGTGTGTGTAGAAAGACAGACAGACAGACAGACAAACCTAACAATAACTCCAAGTCGTGTCTGTATGTCTGTTTGTCTTTCTACACAGACAGACCTAACAATGCCTCCAAGTTGTGTGTGTACAGACAAACAGAAAGACAGACAGACCTAACAATGCCTCCAAGTCGTGTGTGTGTTTGCGTGTCTGTAGAAAGACAGATAGACAGACAGACAGACCTAACAATGCCTCCAAGTTGCGTGTGTTTGTGTAGACAGACAGACAGACCTAACAATGCCTCAGATCGTGTCTGTCTGTCTGTCTTTCTACACAGACACAGACCTAACAATGCCTCGAAGTTGTGTGTGTGTACAGACAGACAGACAGACAGACCTAACAATGCCTCCAAGTCGTGTGTGTGTGTAGACAGACAGACAGACCTAACAATGCCTCCAAGTCGTGTGTGTGTGTAGAAAGACAGACAGACAGACAGACCTAACAATGCCTCCAAGTTGTGCGTGTGTGCGTGTGTGTAGAAAGACAGACAGACAGACTGACAGACCTAACAATAACTCCAAGTCGTGTCTGTCTGTCTTTCTACACAGACAGACCTAACGATGCCTCCAAGTCGTTTGTCTGTGTGTGTACAGACAGACAGACCTAACAATGCCTCCAAGTCGTGTGTGTGTGTAGACAGACAGACAGACAGACAGACCTAACAATGCCTCTAAGTCGTGTGTGTGTGTGTGTGTAGACAGACAGACAGACCTAACAATGCCTCCAAGTCGTGTGTGTGTGTGTAGACAGACAGACAGACCTAACAATGCCTCCAAGTCGTGTGTTTGTGCATGTGTGTAGAAAGACAGACAGACAGACTGACAGACCTAACAATAACTCCAAGTCGTGTCCGTATGTCTGTCTGTCTTTCTACACAGACAGACCTAACAATGCCTCCAAGTTGTGTGTGTACAGACAAACAGAAAGACAGACAGACCTAACAATGCCTCCAAGTCGTGTGTGTGTTTGCGTGTCTGTAGAAAGACAGATAGACAGACAGACAGACCTAACAATGCCTCAGGTCGTGTCTGTCTGTCTGTCTTTCTACACAGACAGACCTAACAATGCCTCGAAGTTGTGTGTGTGTACAGACAGACAGACAGACAGACCTAACAATGCCTCCAAGTTGTGTGTGTGTGTGTAGACAGACAGACAGACAGACCTAACAATGCCTCCAAGTCGTGCATGTGTGTGTGCAGACAGACAGACAGACCTAACAATGCCTCCAAGTCGCGTGTGTGTGTGTAGACACAGACAGACAGACATACCTAACAATGCCTCCAAGTTGTGTGTGTGTGTGTAGACAAACAGACAGACAGACAGACCTAACAATGCCTCCAAGTCGTGCATGTGTGTGTGCAGACAGACAGACAGACCTAACAATGCCTCCAAGTCGCGTGTGTGTGTGTAGACAGACAGACAGACCTAACAATGGCTCCAAGTCGTGTGTGTGTGTGTGTGTGTGTACAGACAGTCAGACAGAGAGAGTCAGGCAGAAAGTCAGAGAGGAAGACAGAGTCAGACAGAGAGAGTCAGGCACAGAGACAGACAAAGTCAGAGAGTCAGAGAGACAGACAGAAAGTCAGACTGATAGAAAAGAGAGAGAATGAAAGAGAGATAGACGGATAGTTGTGCCTCCAAGTTGTGTGTGTACAAACAGACAGACAGACAGACCTAACAATGCCTCCAAGTCGTGTGTGTGTGTGTAGACAGACAGACAGACAGACCTAACAATGCCTCCAAGTTGTGTGTGTGTACAGACACAGACCTAACAATGCCTCCAAGTCGCGTGTGTTTGTGTAGACAGACTGACAGACAGACAGACAGACCTAACAATGCCTCCAAGTCGTGTGTGTGTGTAGACAGACAGACTGACAGACAGACAGACAGACCTAACAATGCCTCCAAGTCGTGTGTGTGTGTGCGTGTGTGTAGAAAGACAGACAGACAACAATGCCTCCAAGTCGCGTGTGTGTGTAGACAGACAGACAGACCTAACAATGCCTCCAAGTCGTGTGTGTGTACAGACACAGACCTAACAATGCCGCCAAGTCGCGTGTGTTTGTGTAGACAGACTGACAGACAGACAGACAAACCTAACAATAACTCCAAGTCGTGTCTGTATGTCTGTTTGTCTTTCTACACAGACAGACCTAACAATGCCTCCAAGTTGTGTGTGTACAGACAAACAGAAAGACAGACAGACCTAACAATGCCTCCAAGTCGTGTGTGTGTTTGCGTGTCTGTAGAAAGACAGATAGACAGACAGACAGACCTAACAATGCCTCCAAGTTGCGTGTGTTTGTGTAGACAGACAGACAGACCTAACAATGCCTCAGGTCTTGTCTGTCTGTCTGTCTTTCTACACAGACACAGACCTAACAATGCCTCGAAGTTGTGTGTGTGTACAGACAGACAGACAGACAGACCTAACAATGCCTCCAAGTCGTGTGTGTGTGTGTAGACAGACAGACAGACCTAACAATGCCTCCAAGTCGTGTGTGTGTGTAGAAAGACAGACAGACAGACAGACCTAGCAATGCCTCCAAGTCGTGTGTGTGTGTAGACAGACAGACAGACCTAACAATGCCTCCAAGTTGTGTGTGTGTGCGTGTGTGTAGAAAGACAGACAGACAGACTGACAGACCCTAACAATAACTCCAAGTCGTGTCTGTCTGTCTGTCTGTCTGTCTTTCTACACACACAGACCTAACAATGCCTCCAGGTCGTGTCTGTCTGTCTGTCTTTCTACACAGACAGACCTAACAATGCCTCCAAGTCGTGTGTGTGTGTGTGTAAAGACAGACAGACCTAACAATGCCTCTAAGTCGTGTGTGTGTGTAGACAGACAGACAGACAGACAGACCTAACAATAGCTCCAAGTCGTGTGTGTGTGTGTGTACAGACAGACAGACCTAACAATGCCTCTAAGTCGTGTGTGTGTGTAGACAGACAGACAGACAGACAGACCTAACAATGCCTCCAAGTCGTGTGTGTGTGTAGACAGACAGACAGACAGACAGACCTAACAATGCCTCCAAGTCGTGTGTGTGTGTAGACAGACAGACAGACAGACAGACAGACCTAACAATGCCTCCAAGTCGTGTGTGTGTGTGCGTGTGTGTAGAAAGACAGACAGACAACAATGCCTCCAAGTCGCGTGTGTGTGTAGACAGACAGACAGACCTAACAATGCCTCCAAGTTGTGTGTGTGTACAGACACAGACCTAACAATGCCTCCAAGTCGCGTGTGTTTGTGTAGACAGACTGACAGACAGACAGACAGACAGACCTAACAATGCCTCCAAGTCGTGTGTGTGTGTAGACAGACAGACAGACAGACAGACAGACAGAGAGACCTAACAATGCCTCCAAGTTGCGTGTGTTTGTGTAGACAGACAGACAGACCTAACAATGCCTCAGGTTGTGTCTGTCTGTCTGTCTTTCTACACAGACAGACCTAACAATGCCTCGAAGTTGTGTGTGTGTACAGACAGACAGACCTAACAATGCCTCCAAGTCGTGTGTGTGTACAGACACAGACCTAACAATGCCTCCAAGTCGTGTGTGTGTGTGTGTGTGTACAGACAGACAGACCTAACAATGCCTCCAAGTCGTGTGTGTGTATAGACAGACAGACAGACAGACCTAACAATGCCTCCAAGTCGTGTGTGTGTGTAGACAGACAGACAGACAGACAGACAGACCTAACAATGCCTCCAAGTCGTGTGTGTGTGTGCGTGTGTGTAGAAAGACAGACAGACAACAATGCCTCCAAGTCGCGTGTGTGTGTAGACAGACAGACAGACCTAACAATGCCTCCAAGTTGTGTGTGTGTACAGACACAGACCTAACAATGCCTCCAAGTCGCGTGTGTTTGTGTAGACAGACTGACAGACAGACAGACAGACCTAACAATGCCTCCAAGTCGTGTGTGTGTAGACAGACAGACTGACAGACAGACAGACAGACCTAACAATGCCTCCAAGTCGTGTGTGTGTGTGCGTGTGTGTAGAAAGACAGACATACAACAATGCCTCCAAGTCGCGTGTGTGTGTAGACAGACAGACAGACCTAACAATGCCTCCAAGTCGTGTGTGTGTACAGACACAGACCTAACAATGCCGCCAAGTCGCGTGTGTTTGTGTAGACAGACTGACAGACAGACAGACAAACCTAACAATAACTCCAAGTCGTGTCTGTATGTCTGTTTGTCTTTCTACACAGACAGACCTAACAATGCCTCCAAGTTGTGTGTGTACAGACAAACAGAAAGACAGACAGACCTAACAATGCCTCCAAGTCGTGTGTGTGTTTGCGTGTCTGTAGAAAGACAGATAGACAGACAGACAGACCTAACAATGCCTCCAAGTTGCGTGTGTTTGTTTAGACAGACAGACAGACCTAACAATGCCTCAGATCGTGTCTGTCTGTCTGTCTTTCTACACAGACACAGACCTAACAATGCCTCCAAGTTGTGTGTGTGTACAGACACAGACCTAACAATGCCTCCAAGTCGCGTGTGTTTGTGTAGACAGACTGACAGACAGACAGACAGACCTAACAATGCCTCCAAGTCGTGTGTGTGTGTACACAGACAGACTGACAGACAGACAGACAGACCTAACAATGCCTCCAAGTCGTGTGTGTGTGTGCGTGTGTGTAGAAAGACAGACAGACAACAATGCCTCCAAGTCGCGTGTGTGTGTAGACAGACAGACAGACCTAACAATGCCTCCAAGTCGTGTGTGTGTACAGACACAGACCTAACAATGCCGCCAAGTCGCGTGTGTTTGTGTAGACAGACTGACAGACAGACAGACAAACCTAACAATAACTCCAAGTCGTGTCTGTATGTCTGTTTGTCTTTCTACACAGACAGACCTAACAATGCCTCCAAGTTGTGTGTGTACAGACAAACAGAAAGACAGACAGACCTAACAATGCCTCCAAGTCGTGTGTGTGTTTGCGTGTCTGTAGAAAGACAGATAGACAGACAGACAGACCTAACAATGCCTCCAAGTTGCGTGTGTTTGTGTAGACAGACAGACAGACCTAACAATGCCTCAGGTCTTGTCTGTCTGTCTGTCTTTCTACACAGACACAGACCTAACAATGCCTCGAAGTTGTGTGTGTGTACAGACAGACAGACAGACAGACCTAACAATGCCTCCAAGTCGTGTGTGTGTGTGTAGACAGACAGACAGACCTAACAATGCCTCCAAGTCGTGTGTGTGTGTAGAAAGACAGACAGACAGACAGACCTAGCAATGCCTCCAAGTCGTGTGTGTGTGTAGACAGACAGACAGACCTAACAATGCCTCCAAGTTGTGTGTGTGTGCGTGTGTGTAGAAAGACAGACAGACAGACTGACAGACCCTAACAATAACTCCAAGTCGTGTCTGTCTGTCTGTCTGTCTGTCTTTCTACACACACAGACCTAACAATGCCTCCAGGTCGTGTCTGTCTGTCTGTCTTTCTACACAGACAGACCTAACAATGCCTCCAAGTCGTGTGTGTGTGTGTGTAAAGACAGACAGACCTAACAATGCCTCTAAGTCGTGTGTGTGTGTAGACAGACAGACAGACAGACAGACCTAACAATAGCTCCAAGTCGTGTGTGTGTGTGTGTGTACAGACAGACAGACCTAACAATGCCTCTAAGTCGTGTGTGTGTGTAGACAGACAGACAGACAGACAGACCTAACAATGCCTCCAAGTCGTGTGTGTGTGTAGACAGACAGACAGACAGACAGACCTAACAATGCCTCCAAGTCGTGTGTGTGTGTAGACAGACAGACAGACAGACAGACAGACCTAACAATGCCTCCAAGTCGTGTGTGTGTGTGCGTGTGTGTAGAAAGACAGACAGACAACAATGCCTCCAAGTCGCGTGTGTGTGTAGACAGACAGACAGACCTAACAATGCCTCCAAGTTGTGTGTGTGTACAGACACAGACCTAACAATGCCTCCAAGTCGCGTGTGTTTGTGTAGACAGACTGACAGACAGACAGACAGACAGACCTAACAATGCCTCCAAGTCGTGTGTGTGTGTAGACAGACAGACAGACAGACAGACAGACAGAGAGACCTAACAATGCCTCCAAGTTGCGTGTGTTTGTGTAGACAGACAGACAGACCTAACAATGCCTCAGGTTGTGTCTGTCTGTCTGTCTTTCTACACAGACAGACCTAACAATGCCTCGAAGTTGTGTGTGTGTACAGACAGACAGACCTAACAATGCCTCCAAGTCGTGTGTGTGTGTGCGTGTGTGTAGAAAGACAGACATACAACAATGCCTCCAAGTCGCGTGTGTGTGTAGACAGACAGACAGACCTAACAATGCCTCCAAGTCGTGTGTGTGTACAGACACAGACCTAACAATGCCGCCAAGTCGCGTGTGTTTGTGTAGACAGACTGACAGACAGACAGACAAACCTAACAATAACTCCAAGTCGTGTCTGTATGTCTGTTTGTCTTTCTACACAGACAGACCTAACAATGCCTCCAAGTTGTGTGTGTACAGACAAACAGAAAGACAGACAGACCTAACAATGCCTCCAAGTCGTGTGTGTGTTTGCGTGTCTGTAGAAAGACAGATAGACAGACAGACAGACCTAACAATGCCTCCAAGTTGCGTGTGTTTGTTTAGACAGACAGACAGACCTAACAATGCCTCAGATCGTGTCTGTCTGTCTGTCTTTCTACACAGACACAGACCTAACAATGCCTCCAAGTTGTGTGTGTGTACAGACACAGACCTAACAATGCCTCCAAGTCGCGTGTGTTTGTGTAGACAGACTGACAGACAGACAGACAGACCTAACAATGCCTCCAAGTCGTGTGTGTGTGTACACAGACAGACTGACAGACAGACAGACAGACCTAACAATGCCTCCAAGTCGTGTGTGTGTGTGCGTGTGTGTAGAAAGACAGACAGACAACAATGCCTCCAAGTCGCGTGTGTGTGTAGACAGACAGACAGACCTAACAATGCCTCCAAGTCGTGTGTGTGTACAGACACAGACCTAACAATGCCGCCAAGTCGCGTGTGTTTGTGTAGACAGACTGACAGACAGACAGACAAACCTAACAATAACTCCAAGTCGTGTCTGTATGTCTGTTTGTCTTTCTACACAGACAGACCTAACAATGCCTCCAAGTTGTGTGTGTACAGACAAACAGAAAGACAGACAGACCTAACAATGCCTCCAAGTCGTGTGTGTGTTTGCGTGTCTGTAGAAAGACAGATAGACAGACAGACAGACCTAACAATGCCTCCAAGTTGCGTGTGTTTGTGTAGACAGACAGACAGACCTAACAATGCCTCAGGTCTTGTCTGTCTGTCTGTCTTTCTACACAGACACAGACCTAACAATGCCTCGAAGTTGTGTGTGTGTACAGACAGACAGACAGACAGACCTAACAATGCCTCCAAGTCGTGTGTGTGTGTGTAGACAGACAGACAGACCTAACAATGCCTCCAAGTCGTGTGTGTGTGTAGAAAGACAGACAGACAGACAGACCTAGCAATGCCTCCAAGTCGTGTGTGTGTGTAGACAGACAGACAGACCTAACAATGCCTCCAAGTTGTGTGTGTGTGCGTGTGTGTAGAAAGACAGACAGACAGACTGACAGACCCTAACAATAACTCCAAGTCGTGTCTGTCTGTCTGTCTGTCTGTCTTTCTACACACACAGACCTAACAATGCCTCCAGGTCGTGTCTGTCTGTCTGTCTTTCTACACAGACAGACCTAACAATGCCTCCAAGTCGTGTGTGTGTGTGTGTAAAGACAGACAGACCTAACAATGCCTCTAAGTCGTGTGTGTGTGTAGACAGACAGACAGACAGACAGACCTAACAATAGCTCCAAGTCGTGTGTGTGTGTGTGTGTACAGACAGACAGACCTAACAATGCCTCTAAGTCGTGTGTGTGTGTAGACAGACAGACAGACAGACAGACCTAACAATGCCTCCAAGTCGTGTGTGTGTGTAGACAGACAGACAGACAGACAGACCTAACAATGCCTCCAAGTCGTGTGTGTGTGTAGACAGACAGACAGACAGACAGACAGACCTAACAATGCCTCCAAGTCGTGTGTGTGTGTGCGTGTGTGTAGAAAGACAGACAGACAACAATGCCTCCAAGTCGCGTGTGTGTGTAGACAGACAGACAGACCTAACAATGCCTCCAAGTTGTGTGTGTGTACAGACACAGACCTAACAATGCCTCCAAGTCGCGTGTGTTTGTGTAGACAGACTGACAGACAGACAGACAGACAGACCTAACAATGCCTCCAAGTCGTGTGTGTGTGTAGACAGACAGACAGACAGACAGACAGACAGAGAGACCTAACAATGCCTCCAAGTTGCGTGTGTTTGTGTAGACAGACAGACAGACCTAACAATGCCTCAGGTTGTGTCTGTCTGTCTGTCTTTCTACACAGACAGACCTAACAATGCCTCGAAGTTGTGTGTGTGTACAGACAGACAGACCTAACAATGCCTCCAAGTCGTGTGTGTGTACAGACACAGACCTAACAATGCCTCCAAGTCGTGTGTGTGTGTGTGTGTAGACAGACAGACCTAACAATGCCTCCAAGTCGTGTGTGTGTATAGACAGACAGACAGACAGACCTAACAATGCCTCCAAGTCGTGTGTGTGTGTAGACAGACAGACAGACAGACAGACAGACCTAACAATGCCTCCAAGTCGTGTGTGTGTGTGCGTGTGTGTAGAAAGACAGACAGACAACAATGCCTCCAAGTCGCGTGTGTGTGTAGACAGACAGACAGACCTAACAATGCCTCCAAGTTGTGTGTGTGTACAGACACAGACCTAACAATGCCTCCAAGTCGCGTGTGTTTGTGTAGACAGACTGACAGACAGACAGACAGACCTAACAATGCCTCCAAGTCGTGTGTGTGTGTAGACAGACAGACTGACAGACAGACAGACAGACCTAACAATGCCTCCAAGTCGTGTGTGTGTGTGCGTGTGTGTAGAAAGACAGACATACAACAATGCCTCCAAGTCGCGTGTGTGTGTAGACAGACAGACAGACCTAACAATGCCTCCAAGTCGTGTGTGTGTACAGACACAGACCTAACAATGCCGCCAAGTCGCGTGTGTTTGTGTAGACAGACTGACAGACAGACAGACAAACCTAACAATAACTCCAAGTCGTGTCTGTATGTCTGTTTGTCTTTCTACACAGACAGACCTAACAATGCCTCCAAGTTGTGTGTGTACAGACAAACAGAAAGACAGACAGACCTAACAATGCCTCCAAGTCGTGTGTGTGTTTGCGTGTCTGTAGAAAGACAGATAGACAGACAGACAGACCTAACAATGCCTCCAAGTTGCGTGTGTTTGTGTAGACAGACAGACAGACCTAACAATGCCTCAGATCGTGTCTGTCTGTCTGTCTTTCTACACAGACACAGACCTAACAATGCCTCGAAGTTGTGTGTGTGTACAGACAGACAGACAGACAGACCTAACAATGCCTCCAAGTCGTGTGTGTGTGTAGACAGACAGACAGAACTAACAATGCCTCCAAGTCGTGTGTGTGTGTAGAAAGACAGACAGACAGACAGACAGACCTAACAATGCCTCCAAGTCGTGCATGTGTGTGTACAGACAGACAGACAGACAGACCTAACAATGCCTCCAAGTCGTGCGTGTGTGTGTACAGACAGTCAGACAAAGAGAGTCAGGCAAAAAGTCAGAGAGACAGACAGAGTCAGACAGAGAGAGTCAGGCAGAGAGACAGACAAAGTCAGAGAGTCAGAGAGACAGACAGAAAGTCAGACTGATAGATAAGAGAGAGAATGAAAGAGCGATAGACGGATAGTTGTGCCTCCAAGTTGTGTGTGTACAGACAGACAGACAGACCTAACAATGCCTCCAAGTCGTGTGTGTGTGTGTAGACAGACAGACAGACAGACCTAACAATACCTCCAAGTCGTGTGTGTGTACAGACACAGACCTAACAATGCCTCCAAGTCGTGTGTGTGTGTGTGTACAGACAAACAGACCTAAAAATGCCCCAAAGTCGTGTGTGTGTGTAGACAGACAGACAGACAGACCTAACAATGCCTCCAAGTTGTGCGTGTGTGCGTGTGTGTAGAAAGACAGACAGACAGACTGACAGACCTAACAATAACTCCAAGTCGTGTCTGTCTGTCTTTCTACACAGACAGACCTAACGATGCCTCCAAGTCGTTTGTCTGTGTGTGTACAGACAGACAGACCTAACAATGCCTCCAAGTCGTGTGTGTGTGTAGACAGACAGACAGACCTAACAATGCCTCCAAGTCGTGTGTGTGTGCATGTGTGTAGAAAGATAGACAGACAGACTGACAGACCTAACAATAACTCCAAGTCGTGTCCGTATGTCTGTCTGTCTTTCTACACAGACAGACCTAACAATGCCTCCAAGTTGTGTGTGTACAGACAAACAGAAAGACAGACAGACCTAACAATGCCTCCAAGTCGTGTGTGTGTTTGCGTGTCTGTAGAAAGACAGATAGACAGACAGACAGACCTAACAATGCCTACAAGTCGCGTGTGTTTGTGTAAACAGACAGACAGACCTAACAATGCCTCAGGTCGTGTCTGTCTGTCTGTCTTTCTACACAGACAGACCTAACAATGCCTCGAAGTTGTGTGTGTGTACAGACAGACAGACAGACATACCTAGCAATGCCTCCAAGTTGTGTGTGTTTGTGTAGACAGACAGACAGACAGACCTAACAATGCCTCCAAGTCGTGCATGTGTGTGTGCAGACAGACAGACAGACCTAACAATGCCTCCAAGTCGCGTGTGTGTGTGTAGACAGACAGACAGACAGACAGACAGACCTAACAATGCCTCCAAGTCGTGCGTGTGTGTAGAAAGACAGACAGACAGACAAACAGACCTAACAATAACTCCAAGTCGTGTCTGTCTGTCTCTCTACACAGACAGACCTAACAGTTTCTCCAAGTCGTGTGTGTGTGTGTGTGTGTGTGTACAGACAGACAGACCTAACAATGCCTCCAGGTCGTGTGTGTGTGTAGACAAACAGACAGACAGACAGACAGACAAACAGACCTAACAATGCCTCAGGTCGTGTCTGTCTGTCTGTCTGTCTTTCTACACAGACAGACCCAACAATGCCTCCAAGTCGTGTGTGTGTACAGACACAGACCTAACAATGCCTCCAAGTTGTGTGTGTACAGACAGACAGACAGACAGACCTAACAATGCCTCCAAGTCGTGCGTGTGTGCATGTGTGTAGAAAGACAGACAGACAGACTGACAGACCTAACAATAACTCTAAGTCGTGTCTGTCTGTCTTTCTACACAGACAGACCTAACAATGCCTCCAAGTCGTTTGTGCATGTGTGTACAGACAGACAGACCTAACAATGCCTCCAAGTTGTGTGTGTGTGTGTAGACAGACAGACAGACAGACAGACAGACCTAGCAATGCCTCCAAGTCGTGCGTGTGTGTAGAAAGACAGACAGACAGACAGACAGACCTAACGATGCCTCCAAGTCGTTTGTCTGTGTGTGTACAGACAGACAGACCTAACAATGCCTCCAAGTCGTGTGTGTGTGTAGACAGACAGACAGACAGACATATCTAACAATGCCTCGAAGTCGTGTGTGTGTGTGTGTGTAGACAGACAGACAGACCTAACAATGCCTCCAAGTCGTGTGTGTGTGCATGTGTGTAGAAAGACAGACAGACAGACTGACAGACCTAACAATAACTCCAAATCGTGTCTGTATGTCTGTCTGTCTTTCTACACAGAAAGACCTAACAATGCCTCCAAGTTGTGTGTGTACAGACAAACAGACAGACAGACAGACCTAACAATGCCTCCAAGTCGTGCACGTGTGTGTGCAGACAGACAGACAGACCTAACAATGCCTCCAAGTCGTGTGTGTGTACAGACACAGACCTAACAATGCCTCCAAGTTGTGTGTGTACAGACAGACAAACAGACAGACCTAACAATGCCTCCAAGTCGTGCGTGTGTGCATATGTGTAGAAAGACAGACAGACAGACTGACAGACCTAACAATAACTCCAAGTCGTGTCTGTCTGTCTTTCTACACAGACAGACCTAACAATGCCTCCAAGTCGTTTGTGCGTGTGTGTACAGACAGACAGACCTAACAATGCCTCCAAGTCGTGCGTGTGTGTAGAAAGACAGACAGACAGACAGACAGACCTAACAATGCCTCCAAGTCGTGCATGTGTGTGTACAGACAGACAGACAGACAGACCTAACAATGCCTCCAAGTCGTGCGTGTGTGTGTACAGACAGTCAGACAAAGAGAGTCAGGCAAAAAGTCAGACAGACAGACAGAGTCAGACAGAGAGAGTCAGGCAGAGAGACAGACAAAGTCAGAGAGTCAGAGAGACAGACAGAAAGTCAGACTGATAGATAAGAGAGAGAATGAAAGAGCGATAGACGGATAGTTGTGCCTCCAAGTTGTGTGTGTACAGACAGACAGACAGACCTAACAATGCCTCCAAGTCGTGTGTGTGTGTGTGTAGACAGACAGACAGACAGACCTAACAATACCTCCAAGTCGTGTGTGTGTACAGACACAGACCTAACAATGCCTCCAAGTCGTGTGTGTGTGTGTGTACAGACAAACAGACCTAACAATGCCTCAAAGTCGTGTGTGTGTGTAGACAGACAGACAGACAGACAGACCTAACAATGCCTCCAAGTTGTGCGTGTGTGTAGAAAGACAGACAGACAGACTGACAGACCTAACAATAACTCCAAGTCGTGTCTGTCTGTCTTTCTACACAGACAGACCTAACGATGCCTCCAAGTCGTTTGTCTGTGTGTGTACAGACAGACAGACCTAACAATGCCTCTAAGTCGTGTGTGTGTGTAGACAGACAGACAGACAGACATACCTAACAATGCCTCGAAGTCGTGTGTGTGTGTGTGTGTAGACAGACAGACAGACCTAACAATGCCTCCAAGTCGTGTGTGTGTGTGTGTGTAGACAGACAGACAGACCTAACAATGCCTCCAAGTTGTGTGTGTACAGACAAACAGAAAGACAGACAGACCTAACAATGCCTCCAAGTCGTGTGTGTGTTTACGTGTCTGTAGAAAGACAGATAGACAGACAGACAGACCTAACAATGCCTACAAGTCGCGTGTGTTTGTGTAGACAGACAGACAGACCTAACAATGCCTCAGGTCGTGTCTGTCTGTCTGTCTTTCTACACAGACAGACCTAACAATGCCTCGAAGTTGTGTGTGTGTACAGACAGACAGACAGACATACCTAGCAATGCCTCCAAGTTGTGTGTGTTTGTGTAGACAGACAGACAGACAGACCTAACAATGCCTCCAAGTCGTGCATGTGTGTGTGCAGACAGACAGACAGACCTAACAATGCCTCCAAGTCGCGTGTGTGTGTGTAGACAGACAGACAGACAGACAGACAGACCTAACAATGCCTCCAAGTCGTGCGTGTGTGTAGAAAGACAGACAGACAGACAAACAGACCTAACAATAACTCCAAGTCGTGTCTGTCTGTCTCTCTACACAGACAGACCTAACAGTTTCTCCAAGTCGTGTGTGTGTGTGTGTGTGTGTGTACAGACAGACAGACCTTACAATGCCTCCAGGTCGTGTGTGTGTGTAGACAAACAGACAGACAGACAGACAGACAGACAAACAGACCTAACAATGCCTCAGGTCGTGTCTGTCTGTCTGTCTGTCTTTCTACACAGACAGACCCAACAATGCCTCCAAGTCGTGTGTGTGTACAGACACAGACCTAACAATGCCTCCAAGTTGTGTGTGTACAGACAGACAGACAGACAGACCTAACAATGCCTCCAAGTCGTGCGTGTGTGCATGTGTGTAGAAAGACAGACAGACAGACTGACAGACCTAACAATAACTCTAAGTCGTGTCTGTCTGTCTTTCTACACAGACAGACCTAACAATGCCTCCAAGTCGTTTGTGCATGTGTGTACAGACAGACAGACCTAACAATGCCTCCAAGTTGTGTGTGTGTGTGTAGACAGACAGACAGACAGACAGACAGACCTAGCAATGCCTCCAAGTCGTGCGTGTGTGTAGAAAGACAGACAGACAGACAGACAGACCTAACGATGCCTCCAAGTCGTTTGTCTGTGTGTGTACAGACAGACAGACCTAACAATGCCTCCAAGTCGTGTGTGTGTGTAGACAGACAGACAGACAGACATATCTAACAATGCCTCGAAGTCGTGTGTGTGTGTGTGTGTAGACAGACAGACAGACCTAACAATGCCTCCAAGTCGTGTGTGTGTGCATGTGTGTAGAAAGACAGACAGACAGACTGACAGACCTAACAATAACTCCAAATCGTGTCTGTATGTCTGTCTGTCTTTCTACACAGAAAGACCTAACAATGCCTCCAAGTTGTGTGTGTACAGACAAACAGACAGACAGACAGACCTAACAATGCCTCCAAGTCGTGCACGTGTGTGTGCAGACAGACAGACAGACCTAACAATGCCTCCAAGTCGTGTGTGTGTACAGACACAGACCTAACAATGCCTCCAAGTTGTGTGTGTACAGACAGACAAACAGACAGACCTAACAATGCCTCCAAGTCGTGCGTGTGTGCATATGTGTAGAAAGACAGACAGACAGACTGACAGACCTAACAATAACTCCAAGTCGTGTCTGTCTGTCTTTCTACACAGACAGACCTAACAATGCCTCCAAGTCGTTTGTGCGTGTGTGTACAGACAGACAGACCTAACAATGCCTCCAAGTCGTGCGTGTGTGTAGAAAGACAGACAGACAGACAGACAGACCTAACAATGCCTCCAAGTCGTGCATGTGTGTGTACAGACAGACAGACAGACAGACCTAACAATGCCTCCAAGTCGTGCGTGTGTGTGTACAGACAGTCAGACAAAGAGAGTCAGGCAAAAAGTCAGACAGACAGACAGAGTCAGACAGAGAGAGTCAGGCAGAGAGACAGACAAAGTCAGAGAGTCAGAGAGACAGACAGAAAGTCAGACTGATAGATAAGAGAGAGAATGAAAGAGCGATAGACGGATAGTTGTGCCTCCAAGTTGTGTGTGTACAGACAGACAGACAGACCTAACAATGCCTCCAAGTCGTGTGTGTGTGTGTGTAGACAGACAGACAGACAGACCTAACAATACCTCCAAGTCGTGTGTGTGTACAGACACAGACCTAACAATGCCTCCAAGTCGTGTGTGTGTGTGTGTACAGACAAACAGACCTAACAATGCCTCAAAGTCGTGTGTGTGTGTAGACAGACAGACAGACAGACAGACCTAACAATGCCTCCAAGTTGTGCGTGTGTGTAGAAAGACAGACAGACAGACTGACAGACCTAACAATAACTCCAAGTCGTGTCTGTCTGTCTTTCTACACAGACAGACCTAACGATGCCTCCAAGTCGTTTGTCTGTGTGTGTACAGACAGACAGACCTAACAATGCCTCTAAGTCGTGTGTGTGTGTAGACAGACAGACAGACAGACATACCTAACAATGCCTCGAAGTCGTGTGTGTGTGTGTGTGTAGACAGACAGACAGACCTAACAATGCCTCCAAGTCGTGTGTGTGTGTGTGTGTAGACAGACAGACAGACCTAACAATGCCTCCAAGTTGTGTGTGTACAGACAAACAGAAAGACAGACAGACCTAACAATGCCTCCAAGTCGTGTGTGTGTTTACGTGTCTGTAGAAAGACAGATAGACAGACAGACAGACCTAACAATGCCTACAAGTCGCGTGTGTTTGTGTAGACAGACAGACAGACCTAACAATGCCTCAGGTCGTGTCTGTCTGTCTGTCTTTCTACACAGACAGACCTAACAATGCCTCGAAGTTGTGTGTGTGTACAGACAGACAGACAGACATACCTAGCAATGCCTCCAAGTTGTGTGTGTTTGTGTAGACAGACAGACAGACAGACCTAACAATGCCTCCAAGTCGTGCATGTGTGTGTGCAGACAGACAGACAGACCTAACAATGCCTCCAAGTCGCGTGTGTGTGTGTAGACAGACAGACAGACAGACAGACAGACCTAACAATGCCTCCAAGTCGTGCGTGTGTGTAGAAAGACAGACAGACAGACAAACAGACCTAACAATAACTCCAAGTCGTGTCTGTCTGTCTCTCTACACAGACAGACCTAACAGTTTCTCCAAGTCGTGTGTGTGTGTGTGTGTGTGTGTACAGACAGACAGACCTTACAATGCCTCCAGGTCGTGTGTGTGTGTAGACAAACAGACAGACAGACAGACAGACAGACAAACAGACCTAACAATGCCTCAGGTCGTGTCTGTCTGTCTGTCTGTCTTTCTACACAGACAGACCCAACAATGCCTCCAAGTCGTGTGTGTGTACAGACACAGACCTAACAATGCCTCCAAGTTGTGTGTGTACAGACAGACAGACAGACAGACCTAACAATGCCTCCAAGTTGTGCGTGTGTGCATGTGTGTAGAAAGACAGACAGACAGACTGACAGACCTAACAATAACTCTAAGTCGTGTCTGTCTGTCTTTCTACACAGACAGACCTAACAATGCCTCCAAGTCGTTTGTGCATGTGTGTACAGACAGACAGACCTAACAATGCCTCCAAGTTGTGTGTGTGTGTGTAGACAGACAGACAGACAGACAGACAGACCTAGCAATGCCTCCAAGTCGTGCGTGTGTGTAGAAAGACAGACAGACAGACAGACAGACCTAACGATGCCTCCAAGTCGTTTGTCTGTGTGTGTACAGACAGACAGACCTAACAATGCCTCCAAGTCGTGTGTGTGTGTAGACAGACAGACAGACAGACAGATCTAACAATGCCTCGAAGTCGTGTGTGTGTGTGTGTGTAGACAGACAGACAGACCTAACAATGCCTCCAAGTCGTGTGTGTGTGCATGTGTGTAGAAAGACAGACAGACAGACTGACAGACCTAACAATAACTCCAAGTCGTGTCTGTATGTCTGTCTGTCTTTCTACACAGAAAGACCTAACAATGCCTCCAAGTTGTGTGTGTACAGACAAACAGACAGACAGACAGACCTAACAATGCCTCCAAGTCGTGCATGTGTGTGTGCAGACAGACAGACAGACCTAACAATGCCTCCAAGTCGTGTGTGTGTACAGACACAGACCTAACAATGCCTCCAAGTTGTGTGTGTACAGACAGACAGACAGACAGACCTAACAATGCCTCCAAGTCGTGCGTGTGTGCATATGTGTAGAAAGACAGACAGACAGACTGACAGACCTAACAATAACTCCAAGTCGTGTCTGTCTGTCTTTCTACACAGACAGACCTAACAATGCCTCCAAGTCATTTGTGCGTGTGTGTACAGACAGACAGACCTAACAATGCCTCCAAGTCGTGCGTGTGTGTAGAAAGACAGACAGACAGACAGACAGACCTAACAATGCCTCCAAGTCGTGCATGTGTGTGTACAGACAGACAGACAGACAGACCTAACAATGCCTCCAAGTCGTGCGTGTGTGTGTACAGACAGTCAGACAAAGAGAGTCAGGCAAAAAGTCAGACAGACAGACAGAGTCAGACAGAGAGAGTCAGGCAGAGAGACAGACAAAGTCAGAGAGTCAGAGAGACAGACAGAAAGTCAGACTGATAGATAAGAGAGAGAATGAAAGAGCGATAGACGGATAGTTGTGCCTCCAAGTTGTGTGTGTACAGACAGACAGACAGACCTAACAATGCCTCCAAGTCGTGTGTGTGTGTGTGTAGACAGACAGACAGACAGACCTAACAATACCTCCAAGTCATGTGTGTGTACAGACACAGACCTAACAATGCCTCCAAGTCGTGTGTGTGTGTGTGTACAGACAAACAGACCTAACAATGCCTCAAAGTCGTGTGTGTGTGTAGACAGACAGACAGACAGACAGACCTAACAATGCCTCCAAGTTGTGCGTGTGTGTAGAAAGACAGACAGACAGACTGACAGACCTAACAATAACTCCAAGTCGTGTCTGTCTGTCTTTCTACACAGACAGACCTAACGATGCCTCCAAGTCGTTTGTCTGTGTGTGTACAGACAGACAGACCTAACAATGCCTCTAAGTCGTGTGTGTGTGTAGACAGACAGACAGACAGACATACCTAACAATGCCTCGAAGTCGTGTGTGTGTGTGTGTGTAGACAGACAGACAGACCTAACAATGCCTCCAAGTCGTGTGTGTGTGTGTGTGTAGACAGACAGACAGACCTAACAATGCCTCCAAGTTGTGTGTGTACAGACAAACAGAAAGACAGACAGACCTAACAATGCCTCCAAGTCGTGTGTGTGTTTGCGTGTCTGTAGAAAGACAGATAGACAGACAGACAGACCTAACAATGCCTACAAGTCGTGTGTGTGTGTGTAGACAGACAGACAGACAGACCTAACAATAACTCCAAGTCGTGTCTGTCTGTCTTTCTACAAAGACAGACCTAACAATGCCTCCAAGTCGTGTGTGTGTGTGTGTGTGTGTGTGTGTGTACAGACAGACAGACCTAACAATGCCTCCAATTCGTGTGTGTGTGTGTAGACAGACAGACAGACAGACAGACAGACCTAACAATGCCTCCAAGTCGTTTGTGTGTGTGTGTACAGACAGACAGACCTAACAAAGCCTCCAAGTCGTGTGTGTGTGCATGTGTGTAGAAAGACAGACAGACAGACAGACCTAACAATGCCTCAGGTCGTGTCTGTCTGTCTGTCTTTCGACACAGACACAGACCTAACAATGCCTCGAAGTTGTGTGTGTGTACAGACAGACAGACAGACAGACCTAACAATGCCTCCAAGTCGTGTGTGTGTGTAGACAGACAGACAGACCTAACAATGCCTCCAAGTTGTGTGTGTGTGCGTGTGTGTAGAAAGACAGACAGACAGACTGACAGACCCTAACAATAACTCCAAGTCGTGTCTGTCTGTCTGTCTGTCTTTCTACACAGACAGACCTAACAATGCCTCCAGGTCGTGTCTGTCTGTCTGTCTTTCTACACAGACAGACCTAACAATGCCTCCAAGTCGTGTCTGTCTGTCTGTCTTTCTACACAGACAGACCTAACAATGCCTCCAAGTCGTGTGTGTGTGTGCGTGTGTGTAGAAAGACAGACAAAAAAAAAACAGACCTAACAATGCCTCCAGGTCGTGTCTGTCTGTCTGTCTGTCTTTCTACACAGACAGACCTAGTGCCAGACAGACAGACAGACAGACCTAACAATGCCTCCAAGTCGTGCGTGTGTGTAGAAAGACAGACAGACAGACAAACAGACCTAACAATAACTCCAAGTCGTGTCTGTCTGTCTCTCTACACAGACAGACCTAACAATTTCTCCAAGTCGTGTGTTTGTGTGTACAGACAGACAGACCTAACAATGCCTCCAGGTCGTGTGTGTGTGTAGACAGACAGACAGACAGACAGACAGACAAACAGACCTAACAATGCCTGAGGTCGTGTCTGTCTGTCTGTCTGTCTTTCTACACAGACAGACCCAACAATGCCTCCAAGTCGTGTGTGTGTACAGACACAGACCTAACAATGCCTCCAAGTTGTGTGTGTACAGACAGACAGACAGACAGACCTAACAATGCCTCCAAGTCGTGCGTGTGTGCATATGTGTAGAAAGACAGACAGACAGACTGACAGACCTAACAATAACTCCAAGTCGTGTCTGTCTGTCTTTCTACACAGACAGACCTAACAATGCCTCCAAGTCGTTTGTGCGTGTGTGTACAGACAGACAGACCTAACAATGCATCCAAGTCGTGCGTGTGTGTAGAAAGACAGACAGACAGACAGACAGACCTAACAATGCCTCCAAGTCGTGCATGTGTGTGTACAGACAGACAGACAGACAGACCTAACAATGCCTCCAAGTCGTGCGTGTGTGTGTACAGACAGTCAGACAAAGAGAGTCAGGCAAAAAGTCAGACAGACAGACAGAGTCAGACAGAGAGAGTCAGGCAGAGAGACAGACAAAGTCAGAGAGTCAGAGAGACAGACAGAAAGTCAGACTGATAGATAAGAGAGAGAATGAAAGAGCGATAGACGGATAGTTGTGCCTCCAAGTTGTGTGTATACAGACAGACAGACAGACCTAACAATGCCTCCAAGTCGTGTGTGTCTGTGTGTAGACAGACAGACAGACAGACCTAACAATACCTCCAAGTCGTGTGTGTGTACAGACACAGACCTAACAATGCCTCCAAGTCGTGTGTGTGTGTGTGTACAGACAAACAGACCTAACAATGCCTCAAAGTCGTGTGTGTGTGTAGACAGACAGACAGACAGACAGACCTAACAATGCCTCCAAGTTGTGCGTGTGTGTAGAAAGACAGACAGACAGACTGACAGACCTAACAATAACTCCAAGTCGTGTCTGTCTGTCTTTCTACACAGACAGACCTAACGATGCCTCCAAGTCGTTTGTCTGTGTGTGTACAGACAGACAGACCTAACAATGCCTCTAAGTCGTGTGTGTGTGTAGACAGACAGACAGACAGACATACCTAACAATGCCTCGAAGTCGTGTGTGTGTGTGTGTGTAGACAGACAGACAGACCTAACAATGCCTCCAAGTCGTGTGTGTCTGTGTGTGTAGACAGACAGACAGACCTAACAATGCCTCCAAGTTGTGTGTGTACAGACAAACAGAAAGACAGACAGACCTAACAATGCCTCCAAGTCGTGTGTGTGTTTGCGTGTCTGTAGAAAGACAGATAGACAGACAGACAGACCTAACAATGCCTACAAGTCGCGTGTGTTTGTGTAGACAGACAGACAGACCTAACAATGCCTCAGGTCGTGTCTGTCTGTCTGTCTTTCTACACAGACAGACCTAACAATGCCTCGAAGTTATGTGTGTGTACAGACAGACAGACAGACATACCTAGCAATGCCTCCAAGTTGTGTGTGTTTGTGTAGACAGACAGACAGACAGACCTAACAATGCCTCCAAGTCGTGCATGTGTGTGTGCAGACAGACAGACAGACCTAACAATGCCTCCAAGTCGCGTGTGTGTGTGTAGACAGACAGACAGACAGACAGACAGACAGACCTAACAATGCCTCCAAGTCGTGCGTGTGTGTAGAAAGACAGACAGACAGACAAACAGACCTAACAATAACTCCAAGTCGTGTCTGTCTGTCTCTCTACACAGACAGACCTAACAGTTTCTCCAAGTCGTGTGTGTGTGTGTGTGTGTGTGTACAGACAGACAGACCTAACAATGCATCCAGGTCGTGTGTGTGTGTAGACAAACAGACAGACAGACAGACAGACAGACAGACAAACAGACCTAACAATGCCTCAGGTCGTGTCTGTCTGTCTGTCTGTCTTTCTACACAGACAGACCCAACAATGCCTCCAAGTCGTGTGTGTGTACAGACACAGACCTAACAATGCCTCCAAGTTGTGTGTGTACAGACAGACAGACAGACAGACCTAACAATGCCTCCAAGTCGTGCGTGTGTGCATGTGTGTAGAAAGACAGACAGACAGACTGACAGACCTAACAATAACTCTAAGTCGTGTCTGTCTGTCTTTCTACACAGACAGACCTAACAATGCCTCCAAGTCGTTTGTGCATGTGTGTACAGACAGACAGACCTAACAATGCCTCCAAGTTGTGTGTGTGTGTGTGTAGACAGACAGACAGACAGACAGACAGACCTAGCAATGCCTCGAAGTCGTGCGTGTGTGTAGAAAGACAGACAGACAGACCTAACGATGCCTCCAAGTCGTTTGTCTGTGTGTGTACAGACAGACAGACCTAACAATGCCTCCAAGTCGTGTGTGTGTGTAGACAGACAGACAGACAGACAGATCTAACAATGCCTCGAAGTCGTGTGTGTGTGTGTGTGTAGACAGACAGACAGACCTAACAATGCCTACAAGTCGTGTGTGTGTGCATGTGTTTAGAAAGACAGACAGACAGACTGACAGACCTAACAATAACTCCAAGTCGTGTCTGTATGTCTGTCTGTCTTTCTACACAGAAAGACCTAACAATGCCTCCAAGTTGTGTGTGTACAGACAAACAGACAGACAGACAGACCTAACAATGCCTCCAAGTCGTGCATGTGTGTGTGCAGACAGACAGACAGACCTAACAATGCCTCCAAGTCGTGTGTGTGTGTGTGTGTGTACAGACAGTCAGACAGAGAGAGTCAGGCAGAAAGTCAGAGAGACAGACAGAGTCAGACAGAGAGAGTCAGGCAGAGAGACAGACAAAGTCAGAGAGTCAGAGAGACAGACAGAAAGTCAGACTGATAGAAAAGAGAGAGAATGAAAGAGAGATAGACGGATAGTTGTGCCTCCAAGTTGTGTGTGTACAAACAGACAGACAGACAGACCTAACAATGCCTCCAAGTCGTGTGTGTGTGTGTAGACAGACAGACAGACAGACCTAACAATAACTCCAAGTCGTGTGTGTGTGTGTGTGTGTGTACAGACAGACAGACCTAACAATGCCTCCAATTCGTGTGTGTGTGTGTGGACAGACAGACAGACAGACAGACCTAACAAAGCCTCCAAGTCGTGTGTGTCTGTGCATGTGTGTAGAAAGACAGACAGACAGACAGACAGACCTAACAATGCCTCAGGTCGTGTCTGTCTGTCTGTCTTTCTACACAGACACAGACCTAACAATGCCTCGAAGTTGTGTGTGTGTACAGACAGACAGACAGACAGACCTAACAATGCCTCCAAGTCGTGTGTGTGTGTAGACAGACAGACAGACAGACAGACCTAGCAATGCCTCCAAGTCGTGTGTGTGTAGACAGACAGACAGACCTAACAATAACTCCAAGTCGTGTCTGTCTGTCTGTCTGTCTTTCTACACAGACAGACCTAACAATGCCTCGAAGTTGTGTGTGTGTACAGACAGACAGACCTAACAATGCCTCCAAGTCGTGTGTGTGTACAGACACAGACCTAACAATGCCTCCAAGTCGTGTGTGTGTGTGTGTGTGTACAGACAGACAGACCTAACAATGCCTTCAAGTCGTGTGTGTGTGTAGACAGACAGACAGACAGACAGACAGACCTAACAATGCCTCCAAGTCGTGTGTGTGTGTGCGTGTGTGTAGAAAGACAGACAGACAACAATGCCTCCAAGTCGCGTGTGTGTGTAGACAGACAGACAGACCTAACAATGCCTCCAAGTTGTGTGTGTGTACAGACACAGACCTAACAATGCCTCCAAGTCGCGTGTGTTTGTGTAGACAGACTGACAGACAGACAGACAGACCTAACAATGCCTCCAAGTCGTGTGTGTGTGTAGACAGACAGACAGACAGACAGAGAGACCTAACAATGCCTCCAAGTTGCGTGTGTTTGTGTAGACACAGACCTAACAATGCCTCCAAGTCGCATGTGTTTGTGTAGACAGACTGACAGACAGACAGACAGACCTAACAATGCCTCCAAGTCGTGTGTGTGTGTAGACAGACAGACAGACAGACAGAGAGACCTAACAATGCCTCCAAGTTGCGTGTGTTTGTGTAGACAGACAGACAGACCTAACAATGCCTCAGGTCGTGTCTGTCTGTCTGTCTTTCTACACAGACAGACCTAACAATGCCTCGAAGTTGTGTGTGTGTACAGACAGACAGACCTAACAATGCCTCCAAGTCGTGTGTGTGTACAGACACAGACCTAACAATGCCTCCAAGTCGTGTGTGTGTGTGTACAGACAGACAGACCTAACAATGCCTCCAAGTCGTGTGTGTGTGTAGACAGACAGACAGACAGACAGACAGACCTAACAATGCCTCCAAGTCGTGTGTGTGTGTGCGTGTGTGTAGAAAGACAGACAGACAACAATGCCTCCAAGTCGCGTGTGTGTGTAGACAGACAGACAGACCTAACACTGCCTCCAAGTTGTGTGTGTGTACAGACACAGACCTAACAATGCCTCCAAGTCGCGTGTGTTTGTGTAGACAGACTGACAGACGGACAGACAGACCTAACAATGCCTCCAAGTCGTGTGTGTGCGTAGACAGACAGACAGACAGACAGACAGACAGACCTAACAATGCCTCCAAGTCGTGTGTGTGTACAGACACAGACCTAACAATGCCTCCAAGTCGCGTGTGTTTGTGTAGACAGACTGACAGACAGACAGACAGACCTAACAATGCCTCCAAGTCATGTGTGTGTGCGTGTGTGTAGAAAGACAGACAGACAGACTGACAGACCCTAACAATGCCTCGAAGTCGTGTGTGTGTGTAGACAGACAGACAGACCTAACAATGCCTCCAAGTTGTGTGTGTGTGTGTGTGTAGACAGACAGACAGACCTAACAATGCCTCCAAGTTGTGTGTGTACAGACAAACAGAAAGACAGACAGACCTAACAATGCCTCCAAGTCGTGTGTGTGTTTGCGTGTCTTTAGAAAGACAGATAGACAGACAGACAGACCTAACAATGCCTACAAGTCGCGTGTGTTTGTGTAGACAGACAGACAGACCTAACAATGCCTCAGGTCGTGTCTGTCTGTCTGTCTTTCTACACAGACAGACCTAACAATGCCTCGAAGTTGTGTGTGTGTACAGACAGACAGACATACCTAGCAATGCCTCCAAGTTGTGTGTGTTTGTGTAGACAGACAGACAGACAGACCTAACAATGCCTCCAAGTCGTGCATGTGTGTGTGCAGACAGACAGACAGACCTAACAATGCCTCCAAGTCGCGTGTGTGTGTGTAGACAGACAGACAGACAGACAGACAGACCTAACAATGCCTCCAAGTCGTGCGTGTGTGTAGAAAGACAGACAGACAGACAAACAGACCTAACAATAACTCCAAGTCGTGTCTGTCTGTCTCTCTACACAGACAGACCTAACAGTTTCTCCAAGTCGTGTGTGTGTGTGTGTGTGTGTGTACAGACAGACAGACCTAACAATGCCTCCAGGTCGTGTGTGTGTGTAGACAAACAGACAGACAGACAGACAGACAGACAAACAGACCTAACAATGCCTCAGGTCGTGTCTGTCTGTCTGTCTGTCTTTCTACACAGACAGACCCAACAATGCCTCCAAGTAGTGTGTGTGTACAGACACAGACCTAACAATGCCTCCAAGTTGTGTGTGTACAGACAGACAGACAGACAGACCTAACAATGCCTCCAAGTCGTGCGTGTGTGCATGTGTGTAGAAAGACAGACAGACAGACTGACAGACCTAACAATAACTCCAAGTCGTGTCTGTCTGTCTTTCTACACAGACAGACCTAACAATGCCTCCAAGTCGTTTGTGCATGTGTGTACAGACAGACAGACCTAACAATGCCTCCAAGTTGTGTGTGTGTGTGTAGACAGACAGACAGAGAGACAGACAGACCTAACGATGCCTCCAAGTCGTTTGTCTGTGTGTGTACAGACAGACAGACCTAACAATGCCTCCAAGTCGTGTGTGTGTGTAGACAGACAGACAGACAGACAGATCTAACAATGCCTCGAAGTCGTGTGTGTGTGTGTGTGTAGACAGACAGACAGACCTAACAATGCCTCCAAGTCGTGTGTGTGTGCATGTGTGTAGAAAGACAGACAGACAGACTGACAGACCTAACAATAACTCCAAGTCGTGTCTGTATGTCTGTCTGTCTTTCTACACAGAAAGACCTAACAATGCCTCCAAGTTGTGTGTGTACAGACAAACAGACAGACAGACAGACCTAACAATGCCTCCAAGTCGTGCATGTGTGTGTGCAGACAGACAGACAGACCTAACAATGCCTCCAAGTCGTGTGTGTGTGTGTGTGTGTACAGACAGTCAGACAGAGAGAGTCAGGCAGCAAGTCAGAGAGACAGACAGAGTCAGACAGAGAGAGTCAGGCAGAGAGACAGACAAAGTCAGAGAGTCAGAGAGACAGACAGAAAGTCAGACTGATAGAAAAGAGAGAGAATGAAAGAGAGATAGACGGATAGTTGTGCCTCCAAGTTGTGTGTGTACAAACAGACAGACAGACAGACCTAACAATGCCTCCAAGTCGTGTGTGTGTGTGTAGACAGACAGACAGACAGACCTAACAATAACTCCAAGTCGTGTCTGTCTGTCTTTCTACAGAGACAGACCTAACAATGCCTCCAAGTCGTGTGTGTGTGTGTGTGTGTGTACAGACAGACAGACCTAACAATGCCTCCAATTCGTGTGTGTGTGTGTAGACAGACAGACAGACAGACAGACCTAACAAAGCCTCCAAGTTGTGTGTGTGTGTGCATGTGTGTAGAAAGACAGACAGACAGACAGACAGACCTAACAATGCCTCAGGTCGTGTCTATCTGTCTGTCTTTCTACACAGACACAGACCTAACAATGCCTCGAAGTTGTGTGTGTGTACAGACAGACAGACAGACAGACCTAACAATGCCTCCAAGTCGTGTGTGTGTGTAGACAGACAGACAGACAGACAGACCTAGCAATGCCTCCAAGTCGTGTGTGTGTGTAGACAGACAGACAGACCTAACAATGCCTCCAAGTTGTGTGTCTGCGTGTGTGTAGAAAGACAGACAGACAGACTGACAGACCCTAACAATAACTCCAAGTCGTGTCTGTCTGTCTGTCTGTCTTTCTACACAGACAGACCTAACAATGCCTCGAAGTTTTGTGTGTGTACAGACAGACAGACCTAACAATGCCTCCAAGTCGTGTGTGTGTACAGACACAGACCTAACAATGCCTCCAAGTCGTGTGTGTGTGTGTGTGTACAGACAGACAGACCTAACAATGCCTCCAAGTCGTGTGTGTGTGTAGACAGACAGACAGACAGACAGACAGACCTAACAATGCCTCCAAGTCGTGTGTGTGTGTGCGTGTGTGTAGAAAGACAGACAGACAACAATGCCTCCAAGTCGCGTGTGTGTGTAGACAGACAGACAGACCTAACAATGCCTCCAAGTTGTGTGTGTGTACAGACACAGACCTAACAATGCCTCCAAGTCGCGTGTGTTTGTGTAGACAGACTGACAGACAGACAGACAGACCTAACAATGCCTCCAAGTCGTGTGTGTGTGTAGACAGACAGACAGACAGACAGACAGAGAGACCTAACAATGCCTCCAAGTTGCGTGTGTTTGTGTAGACAGACAGACAGACCTAACAATGCCTCAGGTCGTGTCTGTCTGTCTGTCTTTCTACACAGACAGACCTAACAATGCCTCGAAGTTGTGTGTGTGTACAGACAGACAGACCTAACAATGCCTCCAAGTCGTGTGTGTGTACAGACACAGACCTAACAATGCCTCCAAGTCGTGTGTGTGTGTGTACAGACAGACAGACCTAACAATGCCTCCAAGTCGTGTGTGTGTGTAGACAGACAGACAGACAGACAGACCTAACAATGCCTCCAAGTCGTGTGTGTGTGTGCGTGTGTGTAGAAAGACAGACAGACAACAATGCCTCCAAGTCGCGTGTGTGTGTAGACAGACAGACAGACCTAACAATGCCTCCAAGTTGTGTGTGTGTACAGACACAGACCTAACAATGCCTCCAAGTCGCGTGTGTTTGTGTAGACAGACTGACAGACGGACAGACAGACCTAACAATGCCTCCAAGTCGTGTGTGTGCGTAGACAGACAGACAGACAGACAGACAGACAGACAGACCTAACAATGCCTCCAAGTCGTGTGTGTGTACAGACACAGACCTAACAATGCCTCCAAGTCGCGTGTGTTTGTGTAGACAGACTGACAGACAGACAGACAGACAGACAGACCTAACAATGCCTCCAAGTCATGTGTGTGTGCGTGTGTGTAGAAAGACAGACAGACAGACTGACAGACCCTAACAATAACTCCAAGTCGTGTCTGTCTGTCTGTCTGTCTTTCTACACAGACAGACCTAACAATGCCTCCAAGTCGCGTGTGTGTGTGTAGACAGACAGACAGACAGACCTAACAATGCCTCCAAGTCGTGTGTGTTTGTGTACAGACAGTCAGACAGAGAGAGTCAGGCAAAAAGTCAGAGAGACAGACAGAGTCAGACAGAGACAGTCAGGCAGAGAGACAGACAAAGTCAGAGAGTCAGAGAGACAGACAGAAAGTCAGACTGATAGAAAAGAGAGAGAATGAAAGAGAGATAGACGGATAGAGAGAAAAAGGATAGTCAAATATATTATTCAATAAAAATGTCATTAAAATACATTTAATATATTTGTGCAACATTTCAAATGTTTTCATCCTTCCCCCATGCATTCCATCGATCTTCCAAAGCTTGTGTGCTGAGGAGTCTTTAACAATAACATACTGTGGCGCTAGCACAGAATGTCATGACGTCTCATATCAGAGTAATGATACAATCCCTTCTCTTCTACCTCTAACTAACTAAATCAGTATATTTGTTGCACAGTTGGTAGATGACGCGATTCTAAACACTGTATTGGTTGTAAGAGTCTCTCTGCACAATCAACTGATCACAGAATTCACTTCCTCCTCCGAACACTAGATGGTGGGCACGACTCACTCAGTAGTGTCAAAACTTCCATGGCTTTATATTCAGACATCACATTCAGAAGTAATGTTGTGTCACAAGTCCAAAGATTATTTCAAACCAACTGTTTGTGTGACCTTTGGGCTACATGCTTATGCTGATACGGAACCTGCTTTTAGGATGCGAGTCTTCCACCGGTCCGCTGGAGGATCTGCATAACGTCCAGGTTAGATGCTGGCCGGTTGACACGGCGACCCGTCAACTTTGACGATCAAAAGATGAAGGTGAACTTGGCTGTCCCAGACATTTAAGCTCCTGTGTTTCCATTGAGCAACGATCCAAAGTTAGTGGAGAGAAAAGCAACAAAGAAATGCATTAAGGTTAGAATTCCAATGTTAACCTAAAGAAAAAGTGTAAATTCCTGCACACACACTATTAGCTCTGCAGTTGAATTATTGAAGTAATGATGTTTTGGACACAAGGGCCTTTTTGAAGACAGACCCACCACAAATGACTCAGTGATGTACAGTCCTAATCTAAGAATCCACCGTAGGCCGCCATTAGAAATGGCCCATCATCAGCCATGTCCTGAGGGACACAAGAGCCTACCTGCTGTCTCTGAAAACCACAATAGATCAACCGCTTCATTTATCCCCATTAACGAAGAAGCTATCAAATGCATTCAAATCATTATTAGAGAATTGGTGATCTCAACAAAGTTAATTAAGCAGCTGCTCCTAGAGAATAAATGTAATTCCTTGATTCAGGTGTATACTGTATGTATTTCAGCATTACCTGTAAATCGCAGTATAATAGGATTTCTGTTAGTTTTTCTGCTCTGATAGTCTGTGTGTACTGACTGCAGTCGGCTTCATTGTGAACATCTTAACATGTTCCTTCCAAGATCACAAATGTCTTGTCATACAAGATGCTATGCTACACTCTTGACATTTTAGCTTGCAGACCACAGAAGCTACTATATCCGAAATATGTCCTAAATATAGTGTAGACTTGCATATTAATTTTATTTTAGGTGTCTAAAATACATTTTGATGTTTCCCCCCGTCTACAGCAGTACATTACTTTTCTTACCTGCCGGTACTCCTGTCTGCTTCTCCAAACTGGAGGCGTGAAGATCTGGATCATCTGGATCTCCTCCATGTGTTGAAGATGAGCAGCTGTGTCTCCATCCGTTTGTCTCAGTGGAAAGAAGTTGTTCTCTTCCATAATGGTGCATCTCTGTCCAAAGGTTGTTTAGTTATGGCTAAAGACACAGAGATTGTGATGAATGCTGATGTCATGTCACCAGAACACTGAACATTCCGAACAGAATCTCTGCATCACATCATGGAACCTTCTTACCTCACTGACATCAGTGATCCTCCTGTCAATGTACACAACGACAATACAGGCTTATTAAATCATCAACATGAATGACAGTACTCTTTGAAACATTAATAACCAGTGCAGAACAACAACAGCAGTGTTCTGCAGAATACAAGGCTGATGCTTCACTCAACTCAACTTTTTCAGAAATGTATTTGTTAATATAGTAATTCATTTCTGATTTTAGGAATTATTAATGATATGCTCATTGATATTGATTAAAAAAGTATAAGCACCTTTCATTGATGTCCATCCAAGAGCAGTACTCGACTACCAAATGGCCACACAGCGCAGACTTAGTCGGCCCTGTTGTTGCCTTTTAAAATAAGTTCATCCGAAATGTTTATGTTTGTAAAACATGCAATGAATATTGTTTTCATTAGCCAAACTATAAATATAAGTAAATATATATAGTTCCATTTAAAAGAAAAAGGCTCAATAAGTACCTGTAGTTTTATCAAACAAACTGGAGAAAGGGGGTTTGTTCAGTGGAAAAGAGGCTTAAGAGACGACACAAAATATCGCCCTTAAAATCTGAAAGTAGAAAGGTGCAGTCAGCTGAGAGCAGATCTCCAGGTGTGTCTGCAACGACCGCTGCTGGGTTGTGTGATTGAATGAACACAACCAGCTTAATTTAAAGCCTTTATTTAGGCTTTAAGTACATTTTCATCAATTCTTGTGTTAACGCGAGGTTGATGTCCAATAAAAAGGTAAAAGAGCAACCCAACCGTGTGTGTAGCTCCGTTAGCTGTTAGCCAAACACAACGTCCACATAGATAAAAGCGGGCAAACAGTTTCCCCCATAGACAGGGGCGGACTGGCCATAGGGGATACCGGGATTACTCCGGTAGGCCGACGGAATTGGACAATAGTATAGTACCGGCCCACGTCCAACTGGTCCTCCCTCTGACATGACTACTTTCTGTGTTTCACAGAACACGTTAAATTGACTCTAATACCTAAAGTCAATAATAACTGACTGAAATCTATACTACTCCTTACGATCTGTATTCACACTCATGGTTTCCTTCTTCTTTACTCGTCTAATCTCTTCCGTCAGTCTAACTTTGTTTTAGGTGTTATTAAATGTTAATCACTCTAGCCTACTCAACACTTGCGTCACTCGCTCGCAGACGAAGCCGTTTTTGAGCGCGAGCCGGCAGTTTGGCACTGGCACCCAGCATGCAACACTACTGATACCACTGATGTTCACACCCCATCGTATGTTCTGTTCTGTTCATTTCTACATGTCTTTTGCTTTCTCATTGTTTGTCACCACTGTAATAGTCGTAGACACTTGTATTATATGTCCTTTCTTTCCATAGAATATGTCATGTATTTCACGTATGTGTAGAACATATTTAGTCTTGCTGATCTGACAGAAAGCGCAGTGAAGAAGCACAGAGGGGAGGCAAACAGTACCTCTGCCTCAATGAAGGCGAGAGCCCACGGGTCAGGTTCATGCTTGTAGTGCCGTTACTCTTCTTCTACACTTCTCTTCTTCTTCTTATATTTTGCTTTGACCGCAAACATTGAAGTTTAAATATCTAAGCTTTAACAATTCTCAAAAAACAGGGAAATATGACCAAATCAACAGCAATTCAACGTCGGACAGGTAAAATAACCTTTTATGTGTTTGTTGTTCTCTTTATAAATCTGTGGTTGTTACACAGATTATCGCGGGATCTCTCGATTTTCGCGGGTGGCGCCCGCGAGCGCTCCGCTTCTGAAACACAGGTCGGTGGGGCAGGTCGCAGATCGCGGCGCACACACCTGGTGCAATCAAATATGTACCTTACCTATGTGTGTGTGTAAAGAATGCTGATATGAAATATGAAAAACAACCAATAGTCAAAGTGCAAGCTGCCAATTGAATGATGATTTAAGCTGCTCTATATTAGGTTCATATATTTGTAAATCTGACTCTGAAACAGTCAATGCCTCACCAGCCACGAACCTCACCGCACGTCACTGGTATAACCATCTGATACTCGCCCAGAGTTAAGCATATTCATCTAGCAAACTATACCTACCTTGGAGTGTTACAATAGCCAGTATCATTTTATTCCATGTGTCCATCCAGGCAAATTGGTGGATCCAAATGTTATTAAAAAAACAAACATATTATGTAATTTCTTTGTAATCATCCAAAATAATGTTAAGTGTATGGGTATTTTTCCAAGTAGGCCACTGACTGGTCGATACGTGCGATGCATTGAGTGGGCAACGCGCCGTGTATTGAGTGGGCCGGTCTGACACAGTAACTCCCGGGACACTTTTTTCCCCCAGTCCGCCCCTGCCCATAGACACACAGTTAATGGTTTCCTACTGTGTCTCTGGTCAGCGGCTGGGCTTCAGCTGTGTTAACACGAGCGACTGCTACGGCCGTTCAGACTCGTGAGTGAGGATCAGCAGGCAGTCAATGGCCGCATAAAAGGTGCAATAAGAGAAGCCAGCAGCATGTAAAATATGTACACGTTTTATTTGTTAGCATACAAGTTTTAGTTTAATAACATGTTGGATTTCAACTGAAAAACAGAACATAGAAACGTCTAATTAACAGAAGTCCAGATAAATAAAGTATGAGCTAAATCAAAACATTATGAATACAATTATATTTACATATTTAGAAATCAAGATATTTGTTCTAACAGCTATGCCATTCGCAAATCTATACTTGTACATGTAGTTATTTCATAATTCACCAGCCATACGCACTACAGTTTATTCAACCTTTGTTAAGGTTTCAATGACATTAAATCATCATCTTCGGTTTAAGATGCTTTTTAGCAATAATTGAACAAAGCCAAGTTGTGACTGACATGATTTCACAGTTTCGGTTTGGTCACTCCAGAAAGTGGTGCAGTGAAACTAATATGTGCATTTATGCAAAGTGTTTGTTTTTAGAAGCTAGCTAACGTAGCTCCAGTGACTATAGCCGCAGGGCTAGCCAGTGCTGCAGCTGGTGAGCTAACCCAACACTCTGGAGCTAACCCCACCGGCTGGAGATTTCCCCTCTCCTGCTCTGTTGATTCCCCTCTAGCTGCTAACGGGATAATAACTCCACACAGTTTATTCAAAGGACATATTTGCACCATTGACTCCAGTCTCTTTACAGTCTGCAAACCATTGTTCTTTTGTGGAACCGCTTATACTTGGACAGAGCAGGTTGAACAAAATTTGATGGTGCAAATCCACTGCTAGCGGAAACAAATTACATTGGAATGAATTAAGATCTGTGGAAAACTCTGGGGTGACCAGCCCTTTAGACTTTGACAAAGGCAACATTCAAAACCATCACAGGCAGTTAACTAACAAGAGCACTTTGATTACTTCGATCGAAGTCAACCTCACAATATAGGAATGTATGCTTATTCAACACGAGTCAAAATGAACAGTAGTCACCAAAACACTATGCATAGCACAGTTTACAAAAAACAGCAACTTGAGAAGTAGCATTAATATTACATGCTTAATACAGATTAATTTGGCTTTTCTTTTATAAATAAAAGAAGTACGTTACGGTCAGAGTCTGTTTGACTGGAATGTTTGGATCCTGACAAAGCGATGTCAGTTAAGGTCAAACGCTACAAAGTACACATGCAGGAAAGATGATAAACTACCAAACTCCCCTGCAAGAATACACAAATAAGAATAAAGCAAATAAACTGTAATAACCAGACTTCTATTTCTTGATGAAATGATATCCTCAGTCCAGCTAAGACAATCACTTAAAGCATGGGTGAGGATGAATTCCATATAAAAAATTAAAAATAAGTTACCCTGTCAGTTCACTTAATTATTCAAAAAGGAGTGTCCAAAAAGAAACATAAAAAAGTTCAAGTTGTTTTCAGTCCAAATTAAACGATATAATAACTCATGGCTAGAAGATTGTCAATAAATTGTGTACGTGAATTAGTTTTTCTCCAACCTAATAACGACCCTCATAATGCACGGGGAAAGTCATGTCACAAATAATGACAAAATAATAGTTAAATAAGTGAACTTGGCCACAAAGGATGCTCCTCTGAATGATAGTTAGTGTAAAGGGCTAGATTGTAGAGACGCAGTATTAAGGGTGCAGGTCTGGGGGGGGGGTCCTCTGGGAGGTGGGTACTGGTGCTGGGCTGCTGTGGACCTGGTAGCTCTGCTCAGACAAACAGCTGAAACAGAAACAGATAGATTAGTACAACAAACATGCTCTTCATATCAATGCAGTCGTTGATAACGTTATTACGTATAAACTTAGAGAGAAACACTGGAACTGATCTTTTCTGCTTGCTGGCAGAGCACTGCAGAGCGGCCTGGCTCACACGACCAGTCAAACTAAGAGATGTGTAGCACACCTACACAGAGACACTGCATGGGAGAGCATCAGCCTTTGGTACTAATAACAAAAGCAGGTATAGTTCTGTCAGGTATTTATAAAGAATGAGTGATTATATGTCGACCAAAGTGCTGTACAATCCTCAGAATGCTTTATCGAACGTTAAAACATTTAGTTTGTACTGTAGGCAGTTAGGAAAAAAGTATTTACAGACAAGTAAAAGAACAACAAACTAACGATGAACACCATTTATGCATTTGCCTTGTCCGACATTCCCCACTGACACTAAATGCTCTCATGTGTGCAGCCTAATTCACCGACTTTGTTTGAGGGTTTCTTTTAGCCTGCTGTGGCTAAGCAGCGAGTTTCTACGCGGAGCCAAACAAACACCTCGTCAGGAGCAGAACGAGATGCCGGCACACCGACACGGTGCCTTCTGCATCTGAACGAACGCTCGGCAGTCGGGAGCCGTCCGGGCCAAGTCTGGTTTTCCTACAGTGCAGTCGTCCCACTAGAGGCTGATCCATCATGCTGTTCAGCCCTCCACCTGAGAGGCTCCCAGCAGTGTGTAGCAGCGCGTCACTGCACTGGATCAAACTATGGCTCAGTGTTAGAGCGGGTCGTCCTTCAATCCTAGGATTGGCGGATCGATCCCCGGCTCCGCTGTTCCATGACGATGTGTCCTTGGGCAAGACACTTAATCACAAAACCGTTGTGTTTGTGAATGGTTATGTAGTCCTGATGGTCAGGTGGCACCTCGCATGGTAGCCCCAGCATCACTGTATGAATGGTTGTAAATGACATGTAGCGTTAAAGCGCTTGGATAACTAATACCAGTATCTTTCAGCCCAATGTTTTGGTTTTCTGGCCAGCAAATATACTGTTTTAGTTTAGCAGTTGTGTAAATAAAAATACTGTTTATAGCCAATTATTAAAAAAACCATACTTCTGAACTATAGGTTTCCTTATAGTAGAGACAGGGAGGTTTCACTGCAGATTTTTTACAGGCCTGAAGTTGGTGAACTGGCAAAAGAGGAAGCTGTTATACGATTACGATGGAGCCTAAAGATGCAATGTGTAAGATCTGTTTAATTATTCTAGATGTTTGATATGTTAAGATTGCTTTTCTCTTTAATAGTAATTTGTTTAGTTATATTATTTGTTGTTGTTTGAGTAATTACTGTGGGCACCTGTGGCTATATATGAGTGAATGGATAGGACCAGCATGCACCGGGGTGGGCTTATAGTTTTTACCAGCACAGGAGAGACAGCACGACAGGAGTTTTCTTTGTTCTTTTGTTTGTTTGCTTGTTTTATTTGCTTTACTAAATAAATAAGAAACTCGGAATCCTGCATGGACAATCTACTTTCTTCTGCCTGCGTAAAACACCGACCACGGTGTATCAGTGGCGTTTGATTTTTGTTTGTTTTATTTTGATTTATTCGACAAATGGCCACTACAGGTATTCTGCATTGGCTGCGCCCTATCTGTGTGGAGCATGTTGCCAGGCATTACACATGGCACCTTCTATGTCCTATTCCCTGCACAGATAACATACTAGCGAATGCCAAATAAGAAACTGTCTACCAAAACTGTGTATTTTTCTAGGGTGTAGTGGTTCCATGGTGTAATGGTTAGCACTCTGGACTCTGAATCCAGTGATCTGAGTTCAAATCTCAGTGGAACCTAATTTTAAGCTACAGTAAAGGTCAAACAATTCAACCTTTCCACATCTCGATAAAAGTAGGATGACAGTCATTGGACTGGTGTGGCCATCTTGCTTCAGGTACAAGTGAGACCGGAGAGGAAAGAATTAAGTACTATTGGCAGGGAGTAAAATGCTTTCCACTTAAATCATGGATGCACACTTTGCATTGTGTCTTGTAAACACCATAAAAAAAGAACTTTGACTGAGATTTCAACTCAGGTTCTTGCAGTTAGAGTCTACTCTACAGTTTTCGTCATTAAGGGACCCGTATACTCAGTTTGGTATACTCCATCAGAGGTGCTTGTTGGACGGTCGACCAGCTTTGGAAACCCCATCCACCCACAGCTTTCCGATGTCAGATGGGGGCTGTGTCCAAGCATTTTTGTGTTAAAAAACACAAGGGGCTGTGTTGGTGGGGTCAACGGCATTGAATACTGATTCAAGACGTTGTGTTGGCGGAACAGATTAATGCACTTAAAGGCTCATCAGACGGCAAAACAAAGCAAACTATTTTAGAGTACTCACAGACCTGATTTTTCAGCTCTGGAAACTTATCATTGCAGCAACTGTTTTATGTTTTGTTATTTGTTTGTTATTTGTACTTTTATATTTCGAATTGTCACCTGGTGCCTGAATTTTGTTTTCCATGACATCAATAAATATATTTACAACAAATTGGTGCATAAAACTATCACCCAGAAAGCCGGAAATTAAATTTCCCGAAGGAGGAACCCCAGCCACCCGGCCCCGTGCTTCACATGTGCCCCAAAACATACGCCCTTGGCATGTAGGCTGCTTACGAAGGAGATGATTGTATTTCACGCATGCAAGCAGACCTCGCGACGGGAAGTCAGTCGGCTTTCCGTTTCCTGTCTAGAGATCTGCTCAACTACATCACATCATGTAAGCATTAACAGTTTTTAAAAAAAAGAACATGCTAAAACGTGTCGCTGCCAAGATGTTCGGTTTAATAGAAGAGCAGGACCGTGTTTTACCGCATGCTAGCTCGTTGTGCCACCAGCTAAAGAAAGTTAGAAACGAGACGGCGTACACAGACAACGGGGCTCTGCTAACGTTAGCTCCCGTGGCTAAACTATCCGGATAGCATCTAGCTCGCTAGATAATGTCCATGCATGTAGCTGCACACGCACCATCTTATCGCAGCGGTTTCACCAACGTGCATCTTCGAGCAGCTAACGTTAGATGAGATGTTATTGCAGGTTGAAGTCATAGGTAGAAAAATATCCGCGAAATGCAGCTCGAAGCGCTATAACGCCTCAACACATTATCAATTCCCTAAACCCACATAACCTGCGCAGCGTAATTAACGACACCCTCACAGATACGGAACTAATGGCGCACATCGCTCCTTCAGCAGCGCGTCTCCACAATCCTCAGAGAGAGAATATTCCGCCGCCTGCACGATAATATCCATTAATTCTTCAGCTTCTGCTCACAGTTTGAGTTCTTTGTGACAAGTAATGTGCGTTTGTTTCCTGTTACAATGAATATGTTTATTTCCTGTTTTAATTATTAATACATTATGTTAAGTTTGGGAAACGCCATTATGGAGCCGGACCTCGCGAGCTTAGTAAACAGTTTTTTTATGTAATTTTGCAGTTTAATTGTCTGTCTGATTTTAATTAGTAAATACTGTATTTACAAATATATTAATGAAATAAATAAAATGTTGAATAAATACATATTTTGTAAAACCAGTTGATGCTGCTGTGTGATGTTTGTCCCACAGAATACCGTCTTCTATTACAGAACCAGCTCCTGTGATATTACATTGATACAAATTGCATTCCCCAAAAAGCCTGCCGTTTGAATACTCGTGTCCAAATGACATTTTTACTCACAAGCCCATATGTGGAGTTTTGATACCATACTGGCTGTAAAGAGAGCCCTTCACAGTGCAGGTGGAAAGATACCTGTAATATCTGTATATTCTGTCTTAAGTTACACAGACTGAAGAATGTCGTTACCGTTTAAGGATAACCCGACCATGGATATGTCGCTGTAAGTAGTCTCTTTATATGTCACGTACAGAAACGGTGGTCTGATTTGTGATCCCTGTCTCAGCAGAATGCCAAAATCAAAGGAAGTGCTGTCTTCCACGTCTGGGAGTGACTCTGACAGTGAAGTAGAGACCAAGGTTTGTGCTTTAATAATAACTTCTGATCTGTCTGCTGTATCCTTCGAACATGTCTTAGCATTAAGAAAAATGAACCACTTAAAGCAGATAGTATTCCGAGATTGAGTGGGAATGTTAGGCGCACCTCAAGGCTAGATGGCGGCGTTGTAGTCGAGGAAGTCACGACAAATACCAGACCGGTGAAAGTCCCGAGCTGCATGACACACTTAAGGATGAGATGTGGAACACACCGACAATAGGCCTCACGTTGATCTGAAAGGTATACACTCCCACAGAAAACAAATGAAGATTCCTCTTCATCCGCCTCATTTATTGCCACGCTGTCCGTGGTAACAGAAATAACTCGTGTTTTTAATTTATTGCATTTGAAGCAGGAAGTTCTACATCCAACCACAGTAATAATTGTCAACAAACAAATCAGACAATGCGTGGGTGGTTTGGTTACATCCCCGCAGTTTAGGTCTCTAAAATCCAGAAGTGTCTTTGTGTGAGACTGAGACAAGACCTGGACAAAATGTGGTCGATACTGAGGCCTTCAAGTACTACAACCCTGCTAGGTGGCATGAAACTTTGCTGGTAGTACAGAAAGTGAGCAACTGCTTTAGAGAGTATCTGGTTCTTTGATTAAAAAGTCAAAGGTCTGTGGACATAAACACTGAACGGAGAGAAGTCAACTATAAGTAGGGATGCCCATAGCAAGGAATATATTTAAATAAATAATAAAATGTTTGGCATAGTACAGAACGTATTCATTAAATCAGCAGATACCAACTTCACTATTCTCAAATATTCCACTCTATCTATACAAGTCAGCCCCTGGACTATAGATCGCCTATATTTACGACCCATGGCAAGTACAGAATGTGGGGCAAGAATTTGAAAAGTTTTTATTTTATTTTATTTTTCAGGCGAAGAGAAAGAAGTCAAGTGTACCCGAGAAACCAGCCAAGAAACCAAAGAGTGGAGAGAGTTCCAAGCCAGGTGGCTCATCCAAGGGCAACAGTAATGGCGACGACAACATGTTCCAGGTGAGTATTACAGGCACACTGTAGTTAAAGCTGTTCAGATGGAGAATTATTATCTACTGTGTACTTTTATTTTATATGTAGTTAATGTATGTAAAATTCATATTTATCAAGGTTAATTGTTAAAATAGACTAAAAGATCAAGTTGTTTTAATTCAGTTGTAATTCACTACTACACAAGCTTCTCATGTATGAACAGCACAATGTTTGAGGTATTTTCCCGCTGCCAAAAATGTTCTAGGTTAATACCTTCAATATTCTACCTTAGGTACCCTACGGAGGTATTGTTGTGTGCTTTTTGAATGGTACTGTAAAAGCATTCAAATGTACTTCTCCCCAAAAAATGTTTTGTGTAGAAAAAGTTGGTTTGCTTCTTACAGATTGGAAAGATGAGGTATGTCAGCGTGAGGGACTTCAAAGGGAAAGTCCTGGTTGACATCCGAGAGTACTGGATGAACCAAGATGGAGAGATGAAGCCGGGGAAAAAAGGTAATCACATCTCCAAAGCCTGCATATGCTCATGATACGTTTTCAGTGATCTACATTCAGTACATATTTATCTGAAGAACTACGCCAGGAACTGGAAAGATGGATGTATGATGATTTTAGTTGTTTGCGGTTAGGGCTGGGTGTTTTTTGGGGGGAAAAAACAACTTTCGATGCCACTTCCAATACCAGTACCGAAAAGGGTACTTCATTCGATGAGAAGCCAATGCGGTCTTAAAACTTAGGGGGTCGACTCCTCTGATTGCAAAAAGAAGTCTGATTGTATAGAAGTCTATGAGAAAATGACTCTACTTCTCTCTTGATTTTGTCCCTCAGTAAACATTGTAAACATGAGTTTATGGTCTGTCTTTAGTTTCAAGTCTTCTTCAATACAGCATGATGTTCATTTAGTAAATTATGGTCCATTTAGAGTCACATAGACCATAAAGCAGGGTATGCTTTAGGGCTGGGCTACACAGTGATTGACAGGTCGCTGCCACTACCAGAGCCGTATACGCCGTCTCAACGCCACTCCACCGCCGTCCAAATATGGTAACTTCTGTTCATTGGTTGCAAAAAAGCCAAGATGGCGACGGCCAAATCGGCAAACTCTAGGCTTCATAACGGCAGTCCACAAACCAATGGGTGACATCACGATGACTTTGTCTACTACAGTCTATGGTTGATACCTAAAAGGAATTGACCACCGATACCCAGCCCTATTTGCAGTTGCGCTGTAGGACACAGTTTGAACCTGTTTGACATTTCTTGTAGGTATCTCCCTGAATCCTGAACAATGGAACCAACTGAAGGACCAGATTTCAGAAATTGATGACGCCATTAAGAGAATATAAGCATTCCCTTTAATGTTACCTGTCATACCAATTATGTTAAATTAGCTAATCAGTTTTGTAAAATGCCTTGGATTGTTTTCTAATGGACTTGTTTAGTTTGTGGTTGTATAGATCTAGTGTTGTCCGCATACTGTGGTGTTCTGTGTGAAACTTTATGACTTAAAGGTGTGGGAGGATCATTACAGTCGGTGGGTAGAATACAGTGGTGTTTTGGTATTGAACGATAAAAATAGAAAACGAGGCATTAGCTTAATATTGTTGTCAATGTGTGTACATTTTTGTTCCCGGCTTGACTGTCATGTACATTTTTTTGTTTGATCTGACCTTTGTAATACATAGCACCCAACTTCAGTGATTTTCATTTGTGAAAGCCGAGTCCACTCCGTCATGTTGTACCTGCAAGCGATTAGATTCATGGTAAACCACGGGATTAGGTTTTGAAAATAAATGATACTATTCAACAAAATTGGCAAATGTAATTATTGAAAGCACTGTATTGGACTTGTATGACCTGTAAACCAGTTCTGTCAGGTGCGGGTCTTTGATGCCGTGTAGCGGCCACCAGATGGCAGCAGAGAGTAGAGATGGTGACGGGGATGAGTTGCATCCCTCCGAATGCTGATCTGAAGATGTCTTCCTGTTGGAGCATGGGAAATATTTTCTGGGCTTCTTCTATGACTTCCTAGAGAGCTCTTCTGTCTGCTGCCAGACAGTTGGCATGCCATACTGCAGTATGACAGCACACCCTATAAAGCAATGGTGGAAGGACATCAGCCATTTTTATTTATTTTTTTGCAGTGGAGTTGGTTGTCCTCTGTGTGTATTTCTTAGAAACCCTCTCCACAGGAGAGGGGTCCTCGTGGTGTCTTCTATGGTTTCTACGATGAGTTATTTTTTTGTTTTGTTTATGTTTAGTGATTTTCCATTCACCATTCCACCAGTTTGCGGACGAATAAACGTCACGAAATTTTGGAAATACTCTGCTGCAAATATTTCGCATCAAAAGTATTCATATCGACAGCGATGCAAATTTGCGTCAGTCTGAGGTACAATGTTGAATAGTCTTAACTTTTGTAAGATTTTTTATTTTTTTGTATTGACTTGCTGTAGTGAACTGTGCTGAGTGAATTTGGCTCCGTAAAAAAAATGATACAAAAATATTTTTTGCCGCATCATATTTGTGTTCTGTGTGAAAGTACTCGGGACAAAAAACAACAGTTTAAATAATATATATTGATACATTGATGACCCCTCGGTGTGTAAAGGCCTACAGTCTTGATTTTTTATTGATTTAACCACATTTGTTTCACTGAGGTTTATTGCAAGGGAAAACTGACGAGATTACCAGCTAAACCAGGCTTACTTCAGTACAATCATTTCTTCCTTTCAGTTTGACCTCAGTTTCCACGGACACTTAGTCTTGACTAGCTCAAACCTAGTTTAGCTTCACTTAGCTAAAACATTTGTGGAGACAAAAAAAAGAAAGAAAAACAAAGCACCTGCTGCCTTTTTATAGTGCTTAATCCTGATTGGTGAGTTTACAATTAAGCACATAAGTGTACGTACACCTGATGGTTGTTTGATTGATCGGTCCACAGGAAATTATTTTGAAAAGCAGGGCCTTGACATGGCGAAGAAGTTTAGTGTTTTGCTTGTGTGGGCTGAGGTTTTGCTCCTTGAGTTTCAATAAATGTGCTTCATGTGTCATTTTAGTGTGTTAGCGAGTGTGTTCTTTATGAAGCAGCTACATCCTAGTTCAGTTTGTTAGGCTCATCCAAGACAGGTCCTTATTTGGTATAAAGTTATAACACGGTTGTTAAACAAAATTGAAGTTGTATTTTTGAAAGTGGTATTGCCATAGTGGATCGTTGCACTAATGTCCCTATAGAACCATAAATTGACATTTAGGAAGTTAGTATACAAGGAAAGAAAGTACCTTTCCATTAATTGAACTATGACTTTGGAAGTAAATCACAAATTTGAGTAAAAAGAAAACGCTTTTTTTTTTCATCATGCATGGCATTGTGGGACGACAGGGTTCATCAACACCACACTGAATGTAACTTACTTATTGTACTTTTTCAAACCACAGGAAGTACTATGTAGTAAATTCAGCACAGAGATGAAGGGGGGTAGAACAAATGCTGTTATAATAAGTTCATACAGAAGCTTCTTTCCAGCAGCTTATAATTCTAGAGGGATGTTCCAGCCATAAATCAAGCCAAAATGTAATTGTACAGCTACATTACATACATCAAAAGCTTTTGCTCTGAGCACATGCTTGTGAGTTAGAATCCAGATCATCCTTTTCTCACAGACGAAACTGTTGTGGAATTGCCAGCGAGTCTTTTCTGTAGCGAGACCACTTCCCTGAACCGTCGGGGCTCTTGGTAAAGTTCACATCATCTTGATGCCTGCTGAGAAGAAAAGGGGGTGATGGTAACTGTTTGAACAGAATTTACTGTTTACTGGTATCCTGTCTAGTATAAGGACAGGGGAGTGGAGTACTTGTTGACATTTCCCAGGCACTTTCTACTGTGTGATTGCGCTTCCAACAAGGAATGACAACTAACAAAGCCCGGGCTTGAAAAACATGCTCCTCAAACATTTCATCCCCTTGTTGACTCATGCATGCCTGCACGTTTCACTCTTTGCCCTCTTTTGGCACACGTGCTGGAAGCCGCGGCTCTACAGTCGAAAGCAATGATGCACTTCGCTCTGACTTTGGAGATTGTGGACTGTCCTGGAATAATATACTGTTTATTCTTTATACATGTCACTTGGATGTATGGTTTTTTAAATGATTGGCATAGATGAATAATGTGCTTTGGGAATGACAAAGTGAAAACACAGAGGTCTTACGGGTCTCTTACTGCTCTTAAATTTGAGAGCATTTTTAGTCAAGAGATTAGAAAGATAGCTATTCCCTTGTTTAAACCGCGACTTGGACCATTCCGTACCGCCCCTATCAGATGGCACTTATTGTTTTTAATGTGGTCAAATGGTTGCATGGTTGTGTCTCAAAAATGTTGGTTATTGCTGAAACACAAGGTTTATTGAGTACAGTAGGCAGTATTTAAAGCCAGCCCGAGGCAGCACGAGACCTGTTGTGTTTCTCAGTCTGTGTGTGGTCGTGTTACTGCTGGACCAATTTGTGTTGTAAATATTCACTATTTGTTGTTAATATATAGGTTATTATTTGTCAAAGGATGCCTGTACCCTGCACTAAATTGTGATTATTATCATCGTTTTTTCCCACCATATTCATCCTGCACAGATGTTTCGACAACAGAGGGCAGCATAAACTAGCTAATCGTATATTTATTCACCACTCTACCCATTCAACAGTATGTGGATATGGAGAGGCCGGGACCTTATTGTTTGTACATTCCTTTGTTACATAATATTGTTGTTGGAAAAGACTGTGAACAATAATGTATTCATCAAAGTCGACAGGGATATCTAGCTGCAGCACACCATTGACAGTGTGTACACCAGTGGCAGACTCAGGCTGTCTGAAGGGCCAGGGCAAAACATATCAAAAGGGCACCAGCTGCATGAGGTAGGTCACCGGCACACAGAAAGTTTTCTAGCATTTAGTGTAGCCTTTATGGCATCATGTTTTCACAATTTTAAGGCCACCTTAGAGGGCACTGTATTACATTTTCTCCACTGAAGGGCCCCATGGAGAGCACTTCATCATGTTTTCTCTATTGGTAGGGCATCCTAGAGGCCACTTCATCCCATTTTCTCCCCTCAAATGGAACCTTAAAGGGCACTTCATCACATTTTCTCCCCTCAAAGGGAACCTTAAAGGGCACTTCATCACATTTTCTCCACTCAAAGGGAACCTTAAAGGGCACTTTATCACATTTTCTCCACTGGAAGGACAACCTAGAGGGCACTTCATCCCATTTTCTCCCCTCAAATGGAACCTTAAAGGGCACTTCATCCCATTTTCTCCACTGGAAGGGAACCCTAGAGGGCACTTCATTACATTTTCTCCACTCAAATGGAACCTTAAAGGGCACTTTAACACATTTTCTCTCCTGGAAGGGCACCCTAGAAGGCACTTTATCACATTTTCTCCACTGGAAGGGCACGCTAAAGGGCACTTCATGACATTTTCTCCACTCAAAGTAAACATTATAGGTCACTTCATCACGTTTTCTCCAGTCAAAGGGAACCTTAAAGGGCACTTCATCACGTTTTCTCCACTGGAATGGTAAACTAGAGGGCACTTCATCACATTTTCTCCACTGGAATGGTAAACTAGAGGGCACTTCATCACATTTTCTCCACTGGAATGGTAAACTAGAGGGCACTTCATCACATTTTCTCCACTGGAATGGTAAACTAGAGGGCACTTCATCACGTTTCCTCCACTGGAATGGTAAACTAGAGGGCACTTCATCACATTTCCTCCACTGGAATGGTAAACTAGAGGGCACTTCATCACATTTCCTCCACTGGAATGGTAAACTAGAGGGCACTTCATCACATTTCCTCCACTGGAATGGTAAACTAGAGGGCACTTTATCACGTTTTCTCTACTGGAATGGTAACCTAGAGGGCACTTTATCACATTTTCGCCACTGGAAGGGCACCCTAGAGGGCACTTCATCACATTGTCTTCACTCAAAGGAAACCTTAAAGGGCACTTCATCACGTTTTCTCCACTCAAAAGTAACCTTAAAGGGCACTTCATCATGTTTTCTCCACTCCAAGGGAACCCTAAATGACATTTAATGTTTTCTCCACTAAAAAGATACAGTACAGGGCACTTTATCATGTTTTATCTACCATAGAGGCATCCAAGAGGTGGTGTTTGTTTGAACATGGGGGCACCAAGGAAGGCAGTCGACACCACCACCTGTTAATCATCAATGGTGGCAAAAAAATGGTCAAGCTCTGCTTGCTTTGTGAGGCTGCACTTGATCAACACAGCTCACTCACACTGCATAGACACAGCTGACAAAGCTCTGCATGTGACCATAGCAACACTTAAGGCCCAGCTGTGTATGTACATTGCATCTATTTCAACAAATAGCAACCAAATCCTGCGTGTGCAGAGACTAATGACTTTTCTAGCGTGATATGCTGCTTCAAATTCTACTTTGCTTCAATACATCCGTTTCAAATTCTTCCGTCTGATAGGAAGTTTTGGAAAGCCTGCACAATATAACATTGTTCAACACGATGTATTAGCAATATATAGCCATATATATATAATATATAATACCAGTTTCAGCTCACTAGTTTTAGCAGCTGCTTTTCTTATGAGCTGTTATCTCCAAACACACTTTTGACAGGATGTTACGCCTCTTGCTTTTGCATTACTCGGGGGTACAAATGATAAGAGTAAAGTTAATGTGATTTAATATGCAACCTATTTCCACTCATCTTCTTTGTTTGCACTTGTTAATGTAGTTCTAAATGCCCCGTGAATTCAATGTTTTCTCTACAGATACGTCCTCTATCTGCAGTAGACGTTCCTTCGTGGTCCTGTTTGTTTCCTTTTTCTTGTATAAATACAGGAAATGGCTCAGACTTCTTTACAAACAGCTCTTTATTTATTTATGGTTGTGTTTTCTTCTGACACTTATCATTCACTTATGTAATGCTTAACCCATAAAATGCAACCAAATATGCATACCTTTCATTGATGGGTTTTATGAACATGTAGGTCTACTCTGGTTTGATTGGCTCCTAGAAATGGTATGGATCAGCTCATCATTAATACTGACAGAATTCCACCTTTAGTATATTATATTTTTGTTCAAGTCAAGAGCCCCAACAGAAAAAAGCACCAAAAACACTACTTGCTAAAGTATTATTATTGGTGTGCACTGTCTCGTCACTGTTGTAAGAGAAGAAACCAGGCAATAAAACCAAAATAATTTCACCTGTAACTACATTATAGTAAATATTTGATATTATTGAGTTGCTTTACTGAAGTTCACATTTTAGTTAGTCTTTATTGTCCACATTGGGAAAACAGTGTTTTGGCTTCACCGCACAGTGTTAAAAACAATATAAAACAAGGATGAGGACAAACATCAGGGGCACAGTATCAACAAACAACATGATTTAAAACGCATAAAGTACAAATAACATGGGAGAAGGAACAGATTAAGATTAAGGCTATGCACTCAGCATTCTAATTGCATTTGGCAAGAAAGACTTACTGTGCACATTTTTGTTAGCTCTTACTTATGTGTATTTATATGTTTGCATATTCCTGACTAAAAGAATCTACGAAATGCTAGCAATATATTGCAAATATAAAATATTGTAAATTGTCATTTACCTATGATTAGCCTAGTGATATATTGTGTTGCCAATCTCTGTTATATAATACTGATGTTCATAAGGTTACAGGAAAGGCTGCCTATTCTAGTGATGATGATATAGCTGGTTATTGCTCAGTACTATATGTCATTTTCATCAGTACTTGTACTGTACTGATTATTTGCTGGGGAAAAAAACATGTGTGCATGTTAGGATTTCCTCTGGGTAATGGTGAATTCCAGTATTTCCAAAACACAAAAGAGACTCTCAACTCGCTTTGTCAATAGAAGAGCCGAATCATTTCCAAAAACAAAGCGAGCCGAGATCCTCCTGATAACTGTCACTGTGTCTGTTGGAAGACATGGGGGATGGAAGCACAACGTCTCACATTCCTCATCCCCACTCTCTGTGAATTTTCCTCAACATCCCTGTGGTGACTTGGCTGCCATCTTACTGCTAAACCAGATGAGGAAAACCAATTTTATTCTCATTTATGTGTCTACACTGCAGAAGGGAGAGAGAGTTGGACAACTGTTATTGTTATCACAATCTGCAATGAATTGTGCATCTGACTACATTTAAGTGATGAAAGTGAGTGAAAAACAGTCTCTGGCCCAAGAGTTACTTTCTCATGCACCTTGTTATATAAAGGTGTAGGTGTAAAGGTGCACTGGACTCACTTTGTGTAACATTTGTGACCCGTAACATTTCTGTAATACATCACATTAGCTAAAGTCTGAACTGAATGCTGTCACAAAAACAACAGAGAGAATAAATATGTGGCTATATGTTCTGCTTTTTAATTCATAACACATTCACAACAAAAAATGTATAAGTTTGATGAACCAGTAGACACTGTGAATGGACCTTTGGTTAGGAGATTCTACTTATTTTGTTATCTAGTTAGTTGTTTGCGGGGCGAAACGGAAAAGACAAAAAACTTGTACAACCACAAGACTAATCTGATCAGATGTCTGTTGGATACGATAATGATCTTCCAACAGGTCGCAAGCAAATAGATAAAACATAATAGTCCTTGTTATTTTATGTTTGACCAATGTTGGACATTATACAATAGGCGACACAATTCTCTGACAAATGATAGAATAATGAGTAAAAAAATATAGTGGATTCCCTGTCAATCTTATAGTGTGAAATCCAGTGGTGGGCCGTCAGGGCCAGCTAAGCCTTCTCTGCTGGCCTAAACAGAATCACAAAGTTATAGCTATTTTATAATTTAATAATTTTTCACAAATACACTACATGTATTATAATTTGTTTCCCCATTATCTTATTTTCTCATTGCACAGCTCCTGTCTTCCTCTGTTGCTCTGCTTCCAGCCTGCAGCGCTGCTTCCAGCACAGCTTATTTTAAGGAGAGCTTTTATCCAATCAGATTCACCCCCTATGTCTCTATGTAAGGAGAGAGACCCGATGTCCTCTAGAGAGCCTTTGCAGTTTAAGTAAATGGGGACGATATTGTTGATTGTCATATTCTTCAACCAATCAGATCTTTAGTTTGACATGTTGGGCATATTCTTTGACGTGCCAGTGGTATCGAGGTAGCCTGCTAAGTACGTCTGCATTAACGTGCGCCGTGATTGGTCAGTGGGCCAGCGTGACTTTTGTCAAACAGAAAGCTAGCTAGCAGATCTTAGTGTTTAGTAAGAGTGCAGGTTGAAACATATGTAAGAGAAGTTTTTAGCGTTTTGCTTGGTGTAGATTCTTTTTTTTTTACCTAGCTTTGTTTTTTTAACACTCAATGGCTGAAGGAGGAGGAGAAATGGATTTGGGAGTTACTGACTTTGTTAACAAAGAAAGGAGGATAGACTTTGTCTTTAAGTGAACAGCAACTTTGGTAAGTCAACTGCTTTTGTTTTTTTACATCTGCAGTAGCGTTACTATTGTGTTCATTTGTCTATTGTGTCGTTTTCATGAATAATATGAATGGCTCGTGCTCTAGCGCTGCAGTGTTGCTGGATTGATTTGTTGCTTTGTTGTCATATAAATATATGTGACTGGTTCTTGTGAGTTTGTTCTTGTCATTGTGTTAATTACATTGATTTAGACTATATGCATTGTCCGTTAATTACGAAGCATCCCGTCATGCGCAGGGTTATTGTCCGGACAATTTAATCCATTCGGGCTGTTGTTTTCTTTTTACAAAGCAAGGAAAAATGGGGATTGTGTGGCGATTGCTTTAGCCCTGTTAGCCCTAGTTTAGCTTAGCCTCCCTGAAGACACGTGTCAGCTGTTTCTAGTTATTGTTCCGGGTTCAAAAGGTCACACAGCCCGCAGTCCACCGAAAACATTATATTTCCCACAATTTAAGCTTCTGCATTTTCCAAATGCACTAGTATTATTCAAACTTATTTTTCGGTTCGTAAGCCTCGTACCGAACGGTTTAATACGAATACGTGTATTGTTACACTCCTAGAAACAAATAATAACCGTAGCTGTGACGTCATAATGAGCTTATTATGAGCTGGCTCAAGTGTAGTAGGACAGCACAGAAGGCCCAGGTATAAAATGCACGGCCCGCCACTGGTGAAATCTTCTTTGGCCCAAAAATACATGAAAATGTCTAAAAGAACATCCAGTTCTCCAGGCAACAATTCAGTTCCCTCGGACGAAACATGTAGACTGAACAAAAACTAATCTGTATACTTTGGCATGTTGCCAGTTCTTGAAAAAGACACGACAGAAACCAGAGTTTTCAGATAACTACAGAACGCATTCCTTCGGCCAAAAACATCAAAGACACCCTTCTCCACCCATTTCGACCGTTATCGCCAGACAGCACATTGATATTGGATAGGTCTACAGAGTGCTACTTTACAGTCAACGCTAAATGATTCCAACCTTTCAGTGCCCAACATTTCAATTATTTTTCTAGAATATCTTGTATCTTTAGAGCAGATTATTGGTGTATAACAGAAAGTAAACTCCACTAACTTGTATTACAAGCAAGACATGCTCATCATACACGGCGGTAGAGTGGCGTTGTCCAGTAATTAAAAGATTGGTGATTCGAAACTCGGCTTCTCCAGTCAGCCTGTCCAAGTGTTCTTGGGCTAGTTACTGAACGCCAAATTGTTTCCCGAAGGCTGTTTCCGTTGGTGTGTGAGAGTGTGTGGAATGCAGTGTAAAATGCTTTGGTTGGTTGGACGACTAAAAAGGTGCTATAGAAATGCAAGTCAATTTACCAGTACAGGAAGTGGGAGTCTCAAGAGTCTTGTCGGATTTATCCGTTGCCCACCTGTGGGCTCAGCGTACTTTGGCTCAGTTGCGCTGCGACCAATAGTGAATGACAAGCTATGAAAGGCAATTTGACAAAGGAATGTGTAATCTAATTAAGGGGAATGGCATGTCAAGAAGCAAAAAGTGGTTTAAAGCCTCTAGGTTTGGGCGAGTATCTGTATATCACAATGAACCGAGACAGCTGGACTCTCGTCTGTGTTTTATAAATCCACCAAGAGGCATCCCCCCATGTGGTTTGAAAGGTGTACGTTTGATAAATGCCGGGCCCATGCTTTGGGTTCTGCTTTGGGTATGTACATCTGTACAATATGCTATCTACAACAGCATATTGTAACTGTGGTTTCTTTAGAATTTGCCTTTGCAAATCCAATCCAATTCTTTCACAAATAGGCACATTGAACTATTTTACCAATAAAAACAGCACCTGAGAAAGTCACGTGTCACTGAAAGCTCCATTGCAAATACAGTAAGGAAAAGAAAGAGAGAACGTAAACCATTGACTATAAGATTGCAGATGACAACATAGATAATGCATCCATGCAGGAAAGACATTAAACATAAGCAGACCCGTTGTAGCATCAGGTTGGAATGCATGTCTAAAGGGGGCAGTTGAACTGTTAATGAGAAACCCTGTTGATTTATAGCAGCTGTTACTGCTTTTAGTTATAGCAGCTCCAATCACCCTTACAAGAAGTGAGGCAGGCAAACAAAGGCCGGTCAAACTTTTTTCTTTGTGAGCACAGCTAATTGACATTCCTGTTGTCAAAGTAACAAGTCGAGAGGAAACTGCTAAGCTAGTAAGCATAATACACAGTTTCCTTGGCAACCGTTGGTGTGGAGGCAGCTGCGGGCAATTCTCGACAATGGCCATGTGACAACTTTCTTCAAACTGGTTATGAGTATGCTATTTTTACACTTAGACTGAGAAGCTCCACGAGAGTGATGTGTTGATATCTATAAACCAATGTCAGAGTGTTTTTGGAATTCAAGCCACTGTTTATACACCTGCTGCTGAGACAACAGTACTTCCAAAACCATGTAAATATGTTATAAATAATAGGTCAAGTGTAGACTCCCGTACCTAATATCAGCCAGAGGTTTTGTCTGAGAGATGTTTTCAGTATTAACGATCTGCATATTATTAGGTAATTGCATTAAATTGTAGCGTACTGCACTGCATTGAATTGTATGGCAATCAAAGAATGGACTGCATCAGTATAATATAGAACCTTCATAGGACACTTGTGTATTTGGACATATTTGCTAACATCTCCCTAGATTGCTTGTTGTCATGACTTTGATACTCATTTCATAATGACAAAAATCAGTAAAAAACAAATTGTTATCAATCGAGGAGGCTGAGTGCATACGCTCTGCTTCCAGTACACTTAAGGTGATATGTGGGTATGTCCTGCCACCTTGGGCAGCCTAGACGGTCTCGAATCGATGTGGGTTGGTACTTACATATTACGTCTGCACAGCTATCCCAGTACTGTGACCGTTTTAAGTGCCACACATCTGTATTGAACTTAGTTTGGATTACCTTCATGTGTAGCTTTACATTTAGGGTTGTTATCTTACTGGAAAATAAATGGAAAATAAATGAGGCAGTCTGTTTGCGAACTGCAGCTTCCATGTTTTCCAGGGCCTACTGCAGACAGCATCCCCCTGGCACTTTTTTATGGAATGCTATATATTTACATTTGTATGTAATTTTAATGGCATGCAATATAATGAGATTTTTAATGTCATTTTATATGCAAAAAAATGACCGTAAAAATTTAATTTTGTATTGACTTTTTATAAGACATATTTTTGACATTTTTTTATGACATTTATTTGTATCTCATACCAAATAAATAATATTTTTTTATGGCATAGAATACTATTACATTTTTTATTTCACTTTATGGTATACCATTTTTTTAATTATATTTGTATTGCACACTATAATATCACTATCTGCTATGATGATTTTTATACATCATTATTTTTAGTGGCATACTTTACTATAACATTTTTAATGACATGTTTTTGGCAAACCATACTATAACATTTTTCATGACTTCTTAATGGCATTATATTATGACATGTTTTATGGCATATAATGCAATGACATTTTTACAAAATGTTTACTATGGCATACTATACTGTGACATTTTTATGGCATACTGTACTAAGACATTTTTAACAACATATTTTTGGCTTGCTATACTATGACATTTTTAATGATTTCTTAATGGCAAATGTTTAATAAGACATTTTCATGACATTTCTTTGCATACCATACAAATTTGTTATGACTTCTTAATGAAATACTATACTGTACTACCATAGTACTTACCATACTATGAAATGTGTACATGATACTATAACATTTAATAATCATTTGATAATATGACTATTTTGTTGACTTTTTATAGTATTGAGGATTAAGTAGTATTATGCCATTATTATGCCATTATTATGCCATTATTATGCCATACTACACTATGACATTTATATGACATTTCTTATGCCATACTATACTATTGCATTTTTATTGCATACTATTCTATGAAATGTTTTATTACACATTTCATACTTGACCATGACTATCTTATTTACTTTTTGACATTAAAGAATGTATTTTGACATACTATACTAAGACATTTTAATGGCATTTTTATTGCAAACTATTATATGGCTTTTTTTATGATAAACCACATTATGATGTTTTTTATGGCAAAATACAGTACTACATTTTTACATTACTTGTATGGTATACTATACTATGACATTTTAAATAATATTTTTATGGCATAGCATAATATGTCATCTGTATGGCATATGATACTATGACTTTTTTTATGGTGTTGTTTTGCCATACCATACAATGACGTTCGTTATGGAATTTAATGGCATACCATACTATGGCATGTTTTATTACTTTTTTATGACATATACTTACATTACATTTAAATACATCTCTTGACTTTTTATGTGACAGTTTTTATGAGATATTATATTACGACTTTAATAGGACTTTGTATGAAATACTATATTATTATTTTTATGGCATATATATATATATATATATATATATATGGCATATACTCACTACATTGTACATTTCTATGGCATACTAGATTATGACATTTTTATGACATACTACACAATGGCATTTTTCACAGCTTCTTTACCACTTACTATGCTGTGACATTTTTTATGAAATCCTTTACTTTAACATTTTTATGTCAGCTTTTTTATAGCATACTATTTATATTATTTTATAATGCCCTACGGTACCATGACATTCTTTTAATGGCATTTCTTTGTCAAGCTTTACTATGACTTTACATAATAAAGTCTTCTTATGTCTTCTTTATGACATACTGTACTATGATATGTTTTATGACATTTAATGAAATACTATATGATTATTATTGCATATTTCTTAGGGCAAAATGTACTATGACATTTTGTATAGCATGTTTGCCACACTATACTTTCTTACTTTTTTAAAACATTTTTTTTACATATACTATTACATGTTATGACTTTTTATGACAATCTGTATTATTATTCTTTTATGCCATTCCATATTATGATGCATTTTTTAACTTAACAAAACTTGTTGTGACATACCATACAATTACCTTTATTTTGACATTTTTTTATGGCATAATATAGTAAGATATTTTTATGATGTACTACACTATGACATTTTTATGTCATACTATATGACATTTTAATGATACTTTTATGTCATACTATTGAAACTTTTATTCTATACTATACTATGATATTTTTATGTCATATTATACAATAATATTTCTAGGCATACCATATTATGCCATTTTTTATGACTTCTTTATGACATACATATGCCACCTTTCTTTAACAATACTATATCATTTGTTTAATGGAATAATACACTATGAAAGGTTTCCACAACTTATTTATGAAATTGTATATTGTGGCATTTTTTATGAAATACTATGATATATTATATTATTATTATTATTATATAATATGACCATCATATTTTTATGACATACTATACCATGATACTTTTTCAGACATACAATAATATAAAAATTTTTTGACTCATTATATTCTACATTATTATGCCATATATTTTGAAATACTATACACTGACATTTATTTTGACATACTATACTATGACATTGGTATGGCATATTAAACAATGACATTTTTCATCACACTTTTTGAATAATACTATTTTATGTTTTATGGCATACTAAATTATTACATTATTTATGACATTTTATGACATTCTGTTTTTCATAACATACTTTATCGTTTTTTATGGCATAGCATACTATGCACTTTTTATTACATACTATACTGTCATTTCAATGTCACCTTTTTTAATAACACTATATTCATAATCTTTTCATGGAATACTACGATTGTATGACTTTTTTAAGGCATAGTATACTGTGACATTTTTTATATTGTTATGCCATACTGTACTCTGACTTTTATATGGTGTAGCATACTATGACATTTTTATGACTTCTCTATGACATACTATTCTGTAACATTTGTATGTCGTACATTACTATGACATTTTTATGACTTCTTTGTGACATATTACACTATAACATTTTATATGTCACCTTTTTTTATGACATACTACATTATATTCTATACTGTGGCATTTTTTTCATGACTTTTTTATGGCATACACAGATATTTTTCTATAGTATGACTGTTTTGTGACAAACTGTAATAATATTGATATGGCATACTATACTATTGATTTTGTTTGTTTTACCAGACTGATTTTTTTATACCTTTTTATTTTATACATTTCTAATAACACTTTTAAACAATAAAATACAGCTTTTTTTTCATGGCATCATTAATTGGATGGTATACTGTATCTAACTAGTGGAAGTCCCACTAACGAAAACGAAGATTGTGTCTTGACATGATTATTATTCAACACCATAACTTCTCATATTTGGTTTGCTGTATTCCTATAGCGCCGTAATAAGCTTACTACAATTTTCAATGGCCAGATAGAATCCCAAACGCCTTATCCTGATATTTGATGACAATTTTGATAAGACTCAAAACCAGGCAACAACCTTCTGCCGAGTGAAACCAATGTTGACGTGTCTTAAAACTTGCATTCTCTCTTATGGCCATCAGGGGGCGACTCCTGTGGATGCAAAAAGAAGTCTAACTGTATAGAAGTCTATGAGAAAAGAACTCTACTTCTCACTTGATTTATTCCCTCAGTAAACATTGTAAACATGAGTTTATGGTCTCAATCTCTAGTTTCAAGTCTTCTTCAATACAGCAAGATGTTCATTTAGTAAATAACGGTCCATTTAGAGTCAAAAGTAGAGCGGAGGAGGTGTGGCTGCCAATCCGAACTGTCTGTGGTCTGTTTGTAAGAAGGTTCAATATCCAGATTGTGGTACTCATGCCCAGTTGCCCAGATGTTGTCTTGGAATATAAACAGCTAAATTCCTGCAGGGTTCCTTTCAGTTACTGTATCAGAAACATTCCTTTGAAATCCCAGTATTTAACTAACTTTTTTATTATTTTGTGATGGACAAATCATTTTGATATTAAGTTAAGACATATGATTGATTAAGTTAACTCAAACATGTGTAAAAACACCATGATATGCAAAAGAGAAGTACAACAACCATAAAGCATGTACGGGACTAATGAGACAGGAAGTATAAAGTAAAGAAGGAAGGAAGCCATTTCTTCCAAAGCTGAGAGGGGATGCATTCCATTGCAAATTGTCAACTTGGCCATGTATAGTGTGAGAATTCTATCTGATAAAAGTTTTTTTGACGTCATCCAAATCAACAGATGATGGCCAGATGGATAATGTCCAAATCAACATCATAGACTTTCTGATAGGGTAATAGGGAAATGGCCAAAATGAGCTTTCTTTGTTGAGGCTAACACTGAGTGGCTCCTTCTGTGATGTTGATACCAATCAAACTTCAGGCATCACTCCAAACATTCCCGCCTGGATGCCACTGTTTTACAGCCTCACATGCAACAGCATAATGTCAACACAGAGTTTTATCTTCCCCTTGCAAAATCTAAACACCCCGTGGAGTCAGCAAATGAATGACTATCAGTGCTCACAGAGAAACGTTAGATTAACCATAAATCACCATGAATTCCCTTAGATTTAGTTAGTGCTATGTGATCTGGTCATTCCATGATACCTGAGGCTGGCTGCAGTCCTAGTATATCCAGTAATGTTACATTCTTGAAGGCTGGGGACCATAAAGAAAATACAACTGGTTAATAAGCGATATTAACACAGCGATATTGTAAAAAAAACAATGTGGTTGTCTGCTGTTTGAACCAGTGGTTGAGCTCTAAAACCAAAACAGTGCAAACAGAGATTTGATGACTAACGTCATGAATGAGACGGACACTTAAGCAGTGGAGTGATAGGAAATACATTTTTTAAAACACATATTACTCAAAACACTCACAACGCATTTCTCAAGATGACGGGAAATGTAATTTCTGCCTGAATTAAATTATATAGCAATGTTTGTTTAGTGTAGGAAGTACTACATTTACAGTCCTACATTTACTACCACATGCATATGTACCATAAGAAGGTGGTCAGGGTGGATAGTGGGCATTCAAAGTCAGTGCTGAAAAGTATAATTACTGAGGTATTGTTCTTAAGTTTAGTCAGTGGTGGGCCGTCAGGGCCTGCAAAGCCTTCTCTGCAGAATCACAAAGTTATAGCTATTTTATAATTTAATAATTTTTCTTAAATACACTACATGTATTGTAATTTATAAAAATATTTTTCCCATTATCTTATTTTCTCATTGCACAGCTACTGTCTTCCTCAGTTGCTCTGCTTCCAGTACAGCTTGTTTTAAGTAGAGCTTTTATCCAATCAGATTTCACCTCTGTGTCTCTAGGTAAGAAGAGAGGCCCGAGGCCTGCAGACTCACAAGTGCATCCCTTTGCAGTTTAAGTGAATGGGGACGATATTGTTGATTGTCATAGTGTTCAACCAATCAGATCTTTAGTTTGACATGTTGGGCGTATTCTTTGACGTGCCAGAGCCTGCTAGCTGGCCTAGCCATACGTGATTGGTCAGTGGGCTAGCCTGACATGTTGGGTGGTGACAATCCCCAAATCTGCTGCCTCTGTCGAGTGGACATTTTCAGCCCTCAAACGCATTAAAACATATTCAAGAAATACAACTGGGGAGGCTCGATTGTCTTCACTGGTATCCATGAATCGAGAAGGACTTCTTACTGGAACTAAAACGCACGGATGTACTGAACAACCGTGAGATTAAACTCTTTATTAACAAAGAAAGGAGGATGGACTTTGTCTTTAAATAGTGAACAGCAGCTCTGGTAAGTTAAATGCGTTTGTTTTTACATCTGCAGTAGCTTTAATATGCTTGTTTGTATATTATTATTTGTACAACTTATGAAGATGGATTTTTGTTTGGTTTTATATGTGATAGGAACCATTGTTACGTCCTATGTTGCTCTGGGGACATATTTAGCCGGTGCCAGTGTTGCCAACTTGCCGACTTTCTCGCTAAATCTGGCGACTTTCCAAACCCTCATGGCGACTTTTTTTGTCAAAAGCTACTAGCGACAAATCTAGCGACTTGTTCTGGTGTTATTGGAGACTTTGCTGGTGTTTTGACTCTGACGTTAAAGCACGTACGTTCTACAGTTACTGCCGTGAACGAGCAGCGGGTGCTGCCGTGAGCCCCTCCGCCACCCCAAAGCACACACAGGCGGGTACTCTCACAGAAGCCTCGCGCAGCAGTCCCAGCTGCAGTCAGATCAGATAGGAGACGCACTCGGCGTATTCTCTGCAGTTAGTGTATTTACAGGTGTTGCCTTCATTTTTACACGAAACAAATAATAACCGTAGCTGTGTTTCAGCTGCAGGACAGCAGTGAAGGCCCAGGTATGAAATGCACGGCCGGCCACTGGGTTTAGTCCTTAATTTTGAATGAGTTCTCTAAACTTTGGTTTATGAGTATATGCCAATTTTTTCATCTACCTCACTACAAATTCAGGGGGACCCCACTTTTTTACCTCACTACATTTAACAGACAACTAGTTCCTAGTTTCTTTTTAAATTTAGATTTTTGAGGACTTTTACAAAACAACAGTTCAAGGCCCAAAGAGGTCAAATTATTAACTATGTTGTAATTGTATTATGTTGTTCATTCTTTATATATACGTCTATTGCACTTCTGTCCATCCAGGGAGAGGGGTCCCTCCTTAGTTGCTCTCACTGAGATAGCAACTAAGGAGGGAGCTAATTTAAGTACATTTTCCTGAAAATACTTCTCTACTTTCTGTAAGACCATGAAACCGTCTCAAACACAGCAAAATGAAAAGAAAAATGAAAATACAGGCAGAGGGCATGCTCTCCGCAGATACAGACACCACCACATACTTCTTCTAGTGGGTCATATGTGATGATTGAGTGGGGTTATTTTTGTATTTTTGCGTCTATACATTGTTGTTGTTTTTTTAGGAAAATCCTACTCATTGTGCTTTTGAGATTTCATTAAACTCATTTTTTTTTCTTTTTGCAAAATGAACCAAAACATTGACAAATCTAAAAAAGTCTTGAACTGGACATGATCCAATCCCAAAGTCCTAAGCAGAGGATTCTGGGCTGGATCGGTTGCATATTCAGACAGAGCAAACACTCATGCCTTTGATTGAATACAATACTAACTATGTGGATGTTTCCTTTTTGAAATGGCATTACATTTGGTAAAGAACTGTTATTTAAGGAATAAGTTATGGGTTTGAGGTTTGAATGTCAAGACTGGCGACCTACTAGTGATTAACGAAGCATTGACATAGTCCCCCCTTTATTTTTAGATGTTTCATATTGCACCCAAATAGCTTCCTCTAAAATTAACAAAACTTATAAATGAGAACTTATGAGTAAACCTCCCTTAGTAGCCTGTGAGCATGACTCCACTCCAGGTGACCCCTCCAAGAGGTTGTAAGTGGTGCAGATGTTTGGCAGATTCCGCTTCCTGCTTTTGTGAAGATTGCTACAGTTGGACATTAAGGACCCTTTCTCTAACTGCTCTCCCTCACTAGCACTTAACCATGGAGTATTTCTCCACATGAAACTACCGTCGCAGCTGTGGATTGTTAGGGGGGTGGGTATAAATAAACAAGTAAATTGTGGGATACACTCACCGTTCTCAGGAAACATCCATTACCACGGATACTGATAGACGCCTTGCTTCTGTTCCTGTCAGGTCCCGAACCCAGCTGTTGTGTAATATGTTGTTTTTGCTGTTTCCCTGCAAATGGAGAACGTCTCCAAAACACTAAAGCTATTTTATAAACGTTTTAAATGCATGCGTGCAAAATAAATTTGACTCTTCTTACAAAAGTAGTTGTAAAACAGCACAGAAATGAAGGAGGCAACAAGCAGGATCAGTGCAGAAGTAAGTTAGCATTTGGATGAAGTTTGAAGATGAATGAATGTGAACCAAACCGAGGCCAACCCTGTCGCAAGAACAAACGTTGCCATTGAAAGCTTCTGCAAACCGCGGATACGCTGAATGTCACCGTTTCTGTACCAAAAACACATTTTATGAATACATTTCATATCAGCCTCTTATCACACTTGCGTAAACCCACAATGACATGTGTGACGCTGTGTAATGACTGGTTAGGTTTAGGCAACAACACTACTTGGTCTAAGTGAGAAAAAAGATTATGGATTATGTTAAAATAATAACATAACAACATAACCTCAGAACATAAATAAATAACTACAAGCAACAAGCGTAATCCCAAGTGTTATTTTTGGTATCACAGGGGACACAAACCATGGTCTCTTGGATGAAAGTCCTGTGTTTGTTAGATCCATCAACTTTCAAAAGGAAAAAAGAACGTCCACATTCAATGTTGGTTTTACAGAAATGTACAATGCCAACATTTTTTTCATGGCAAACGGGTTGGAGAGGCAGTATAGGAGAAGCATTAAAGCAATAAAAGGAAGGAATATTGTGTTTTTCTGTTTGGCATCCTCTTGCCAAAACCTGCATCCCCCCCTGAAAAGCATCCACACCTGTGGACGGTCTCAATCAGTTGGCTTCACCCAGAAGAGTGAGATGAGAAGTGAAGAAGTCGGAAAAGAGCAGGAGGATGGGTTAGGGTTGAGCAGAGCAACAGATGGGGAGTCCAATCTATCAGAAATATACTTTATATATTTCTCAAACTATCTCTTTGTAATCATATGTTATCTGAATGCCAAAATATGTGTTACCCTTGAAGACCAGCAACATTTTCCCTGATAAAGTACATGGGCACTAGCCAGACATAAGCATGGCCTCTGATGGATCCTAACCACTTTACCCTTTGTTTTTTTGTGAATGAAAGATACACCCGCAGTGTGCATGGAATGGGTTACGGAGCCAGCTTCAAGTCCATCATTACGCTGTGCGCCTCGAGCAATAACGGACAAAAACAATCTTCAAAAGTTCTGTAAACATTGGAAGGCCAACCAACCCGAGGCATTTATTAAGAGGCATGTTCTCCTCTATTTTTAGCGGTGCCTCCAGGAAGTCCCTGTCACCATCAGAGATTGTTTTTCTGAGAAAAAACAGATCATTTAAAATTCTAAATAGGGGCTGAAAAACAAGCGATTTGATGTATGCAAAACAAATCTTAACATTGTGAGAAAGTGCATCTTTCTTCAAGAAATTAGTGCAGTCACTTAAATGGCAGAAGGCACATGTATCACATGATCATTATGTGTGCATTAGTGGTCAGCTGAAGTGACTTTCTCTCTGTGATGTTCTCAGAAAAGGTTCAGATGCATCAGAAGAAGTCGCTAATCGTGCTCTTATCGTGCAACACATGTACAAACATGGTGTTTTATTATGGAATTATCATAGATGATCCAAACGAGACAAACATAAACAGAAAACCAAGACAGAGTCTACATAAACATAAACAGAGTCTGTGTGCCTCCAACATTCAGTGCCTTGTTTATAGCCTCAGTGGCATCGGATATCCTCCCTTTGCTAAACCAATGAGCATTCATATCATGTACGGGACTGCGGACCACACAACAGGTGTTAAGATTTTACAGGTGTGCGCTTCAAGGGACTCCATCTGTGTCCTTGTGCAAAGACATTTATGGACATTTTTTACTAAGGCAAGAGATGAAACTGCACGAGGCAGCTGAGAGGAGAAAATCTTTTTTGTAGTTACTTTGGCGATAGCGTAGCATTTCAAAATAAGGTTCAGTGTTCAGCGTTATTGTCATTTTAGAAAACATGACAATGAAATGCAGTTGTAGTAGTTGTATGCAAGTTACAATACACACAGAAAATGCATATCAATATTTCCACACATATACTGACAAAACATATGTGCAATATGCAGTGGTGTAGTGGAGGGTATACGCAGGTATACGGGGTATACCCACCTCTTGTTCTGGCGGTTTACAGGTATACCCACTTCAGTCAAAATACCATTGGAGTATATAAGAGAGTATACCCACTTCCTCCTCAGTAACATAATCATCTACCTAGTAGTACACCCACCTAATATATGTGCAATATTAGTGTAACATGCCAGTTATAATGCAAAAACGTGGTAAAGAAGACCCATATTACAGAATAACTCAACTTCAATTTCAAAGATAGTGCATTCTAAAACTAAAATGTATAATGGGGAGCTAAGGTTTATGAAAAGATAAATCGGATTACGGTTGTGCAGAGGATGCAGTGGATTTTAGGAAAAAAGAAGCTTCTCTGTAGTCTGTTGTTATGGCAGTGGATACTTCTGAATCGTTTGTCAGACGGCAGCAGGGTGAACAGGCTCCTGCTTGGGTGGGTATTGTCTTTAACATCCTTCGGGCTCTGCGCAGGCACCTCACCTCATTGATATCACTGATCCTCGGTAGATAGGTACAGCATCCATGTGGATCTGTTGGCTCTGTATGCAAACTGGTGAAGGTCCAGGCTGACTGGGATGTTTTTTTAAATGCTGAACAACCAGTTTCTCAAAGAACTTCATCTGAACGGGGGTGAGTGATACAGTCACTTAGACTGGACACTGCCGACTTTTCTTTAGGTACAGGGATGATGTTTACTGTCTTAAAGACAGAGGGAACACTCTTCTGTGATAGCGATATGTTGAAAATGTCATTGATGACATCAGCTAGTTGGTTGGCTTATGTTACAGGGATGTTATCAGGCCCAGCAGCTTCACTCACATAGGAAGTAGGGGGAGACTTGGCCACTGACTCTGTTGAGGAGATCAAAGCCAGCATAAAAGGTGTTGAGCTCATATGGTAACATGGCCTCGCACATGATGGGGTTGCTCCTGCTTTTGGAGCCCATGATGGTCTTTCCTTGAGGTCACTCTCCAGTATCTCCTGATGTTTAAAGCCAGCTTTCAGTCTTGATCTGGCGATGCTGTTTGCCTTCTTGTCACCTGAATGAAAGGTTGCTTTTTTGGCTCTTGATAGGGCTCTCACCTCTCCATTCATCCAGGAGTTTTGAATTGGGGAAGAATTGAATTAGGGTTCAAGCCCCGGTGAAGGACCCCATTTTATTTTTGTGTCGGTTTTGCTACTATTTGTTGTCTGTCGCAGTGGCTCAAATTCCTGTGAGCTGGAGCGAGCCAGAAACAATAAACTTGGCCCAATAACTGGAGATGATGTGAAAGTGCTTCCCAAGAAATATGACTCCAATCGGCCACATGATGGGGCTATAATTAATGCACTAAAACTTAATTTTGGAAAGGCCACTCCCCTCACAACTTAAGTCTGATTGATTTGAAATTTGACACAAATAACCAGCTCAATGACCATCAGTCCACCTGACTTGATTTTGACCATTCTACATTTTTTGAAGAAAAAAATAAGCATTGGTCTGATTGCCATAACATTTTCTTTGGATCATTATTGGACAAAGCTTATTAAATATCTCTTTTAGTTTAATGATATTGACCAATGAACTTCAAATGGACGCAGCTCAGCACATAACTAGACCAAAGTCAACAACTGTTTGGTTAATCTTCACACAACTCATGTACTATGTCCACAAGAGTACCTGAAATATACCCTGAACGTATCATTCAATTTGGCCACTAGGAAGCGCAACAAAATACAGAGAATGAGTGTGCCACCACCCAAATCAGCCTATAAATCAGAAATTGTTTGTCCAATCAACACAAGACTCACAGGATATGTTTCATAATAACGTTCAACCATGTGTGTCAAATTATTTAGAAATCACTCAATAGGTTGCGCCGGCGCACATTTGGCGCGTATAAATCAATGACAGTTTGTCCAAATATCACCAAACTTGCTGAATATTTAGGACTGGCAGAACTTTTGAGTGTGTAATAACTGAAAGGCTGCATGCATAGTCATGATAACAAGTGTGGGATTGGTCTCATGCCTTCTTTAGACGGACTTAAACCAACTGAAGTGACTGTGCTCAGCTTTGTGAAGCCTGAAGTTCAGCTGTTTCCCTTCTGCGCGGCTATATTTCTGTCTTCGCGATTACCACATCACCGACACATTTTCCCACATATGACGTATCTGAAAGTAGATTGGTGTGGTTCTCGTGGATGGCCGCATCTCTGAGTATGTGCCAAAGTAATGACCCATAACAAGCTTTGCTGTATAGAGCGTAGGGTCTGAAAAGCATTTTTGGTAAATCAGACTCTCAAATTAAAAGATTGAAGTTTTACTTTAACAGATTGTGCGATTACCTTTAACATTACTATTACGTTGCATACAGTTATTTAATTTCACACTGTCAAACTGACACATCACTGTACACTCCACATTGAAAACATCATCACCTTCATCTCATTTGTACACCCAAACACTCTCACCATGGAGTCGGATCCTTTGACCATAAAAAAGGCATTTAAGGGAGTTGAAAATACTGTAGCTCTACCACGTCTAAAACGCAAAATATGTCCTTATATCCCAGTCCAGGACTGAATTGTTTAGCTTTCCATAAAGCTAAACAGAATCAGAGTGCAATCTTCCAATATTCACCTAGTGATTAAAACTACTGTGCTATAACTTTGGATGTGGTCATTTAATGTGGTTCTGCAATTTGATTACTTTGTCTCTTTTTCCATAGGGACAACAGGACAATAATTAAATAAAAGGCAACATTTATAAACTAAAACTATTAAAAATTTGTATTGGAAAATGAAAAAAATAAAGAATGACTAAATTACTTTTTAATCTCCAAGTCCTTTCTAATCCAATGACCTGCAGCAATTGTGTAATCTTTGTGGGACAAATGTCTTCTTGACAGGTTGTTTTAATAGTTACAACTTTTTTTCACAAGCGGAATCTTAAGTATGAGCTGTATGTAGGCAACAGAACATCAGCGGTCCGAGATTTAAAAGGTAGTTTATGAAACATTATGAAGTGCACTGGATGTAATGTTAACATTACTTTACTGGACTTTCTTTCATGTTCAGTTCATGCACTGCCTATATGAATAAGTGCAGGATTAATGTCAGCTGCTTGGCATCCAATTCTTCCTCTAGATCTTCACTAACGGAATGATTTTTATTTCATTTGTGTTGGCCAACATGTTACCTGCTTCAGTGATGGGACTTCTTAATGACCACAATTTATGCTGTGTATGAACACACATGAAGACGAGTATGTGGTTGTAAAAATATTTGTACATGTTTGCTGTGCTACCCCAGATATAGAATGTGTGGATGTATATGTGCGTGTATAGTATATATACTGTGTATATATAAATTCCAGAGGCGGAGCCAGACGTTGTAAACATTCAGGGATCCTGCCCAAACTATGGGGGGTCCGGAGGGCCTTAATCCTACTTACGCCATCTATATGCACTTTGTTTTCAAGCCAGTTGATAATTTAATGCCTTCAAATATGTACATCAATTGGTAAAAACATGATCTTTGCCAAAGTAAAAAAAAAAACATCCTATTTTGTATCCAATTGTTCTCCAAATGTCTTCATAATTCTGAAACCAGAACACAACAAATGTTGAAGATGACTCATTTTCACTCCTGCCACCTTACAGAAGAGGCAAACATTGTCTGATGTTACTATTTTTAAATCACAAAACATACGTAAGTAGGGTAGGAATTTAAACAAATTTACTCATCTCGAAACCTATTGTTGTTACATTATGCTGGAATAGAATGTAGTAGAATGAATGTTTAGCTGACATTTGAATCCATGCCAAAAGTCTGAGCTGCTCTGATTGCAAATCAAGGATCCCCAATAATCCAAAGTAAATACCTAAATACTATTAGGTCAACAGAAAGATTACATTAGATTTATTTAGGAAATAGCATAGTAGTAGTAGTAGTAGTAACAGTAGTAGTAGTAGTAGTAGTAGTAACAGTAGTAGTAGTAGTAACAGTAGTAGTAGTAGTAGTAGCAGTAACAGTAACAGTAGTAGTAACAGTAGTAGTAGTAGTAGTAGTAACAGTAGTAGTAGTAGTAGTAACAGTAGTAGTAGTAGTAGTAGTAGTAACAGTAGTAGTAGTAGTAGTAGCAGTAACAGTAGTAGTAGTAGTAGTAACAGTAGTAGTAGTAGTAGTAGTAACAGTAGTAATAGTAGTAGTAGTAACAGTAGTAGTAGTAGTAGTAGTAGCTCAATATTAAGGAAGTAGCACTGCTTTGCGCAAATCATTTGAAGCTGGACAGGAAACAGACTAAATGTAACGATTGCAAATTTTAATGTAAATGGTTTTAAGATTTTGTAGAGTAAAACAAATCCTAATGATAAAAATAGATGTTCTAATCAAAGCACTTAAATTATAATAACATTAAATGCCACATTTGACACTGGCTATTCTACAAATCAAACAGTCTGTACACTAATATAACTGGTATCATGTGACACAAATACCATGAACTCATTGCAGCTGAAGTGTAGGTGAAATTGAAGAGATGGTGGAAAAATCTGGATATGAAGAAACCAAATACGATGAAGTTTAATAAAATCACTATAAATTAAATATTGAGAGACATATTGATATTTTCAAATATTGATGTTAAATAACACAGAATCATTTAAATACATTAGGTCACCGTTAAAGCCACTATACCCTAAGAGATAACAAAAGTTATAATAGTAATATTATACAGAGCTTTAAACAAAACCAACGACTGTGGTGCTCCAGAATAAAACTGTTTTTGAAAGTGAATACAAGAAATCGGTTTACTCTCAGAACATTTCCCCAAACACACAAACTGAACCAGCAGGCTGGTGGACTATTTACCAAGTTCACCGCCTTTATTTTGCATCTATAAAAACCATGTCTTTAAATCCTGCATGAACAATGAAACCTTAATGACCAGCTAAAAAAACTAAAGGGTCACTAATGTAGACTGAAACACTTCATGCAGTCATCACTGTTTATGGAAAGCATATCACGCTGCCTTCACAACACAGAAACATCTATCATGACTATCACAATTAATTATGATTTCAGTTCCACTTTCTGATAAGGAATACTTTATAAAAGGTCATAGTTTGGAACTTTATGTCTTTGGTTATGTTGATAAATCATTTAATAATGAATGTGTCAGTAATAAGCCATTATTAATATACCTTTGTATTTATCCTGCTTCAGCAGGAAGTGAGCTCTATAATTCTTTTTGTTCCACTTCTATTTTTTCGATTTAATCGGTTGTGATAACATTGTGCTCAAGGTAACTGGTGGGATCTCAGAACAGTTATATTCCTAAAACAACACTCAACAGGGGAACAAACTTGAGCACATAGCAGAACGGGCAGAGCAGAAAATCAAAACTGATAGAACCAAAAATAAAACCCAAGTTGTAATATATTTTTCCTTTAATTCATTGGGAGAACAGTTAGCCGTTTAGCCAAAATAACCACAACTCAACCCAAGTTGTTCTTACTACCGGCTTATTACTGCTCTACTCATGTTTGTGAATGATTTATTAAGCATTAATAAAGCATACTTCGTAAAGTATGCCAAATCAGAAAGTACTGCCGAAACACTTGAATTCATGACACACATTTTTTTTAAAAGTACATACTGTAATTGAGCCAATCTCAAGGTGCATATGTACTCCAGATGATATGTGATCCAGTGTTTCTCATTTTAAGAGCAATGTGCTCAGTTAGGAATGAGAAATTTGTACGGAGGCTGCTGGATCTCAGCAAAGGTAATGGTGAACTGAAAACCTTAACAATATCAGTAGCTTAATATCAGTAGCTTATAGCCTATAGATAAGAGACCTCGCCTATATCACTTTTTAGTCGTTTAGCTCCAGCTGTATCATTTCTTAGAAGTTTTGCTTCGCCATTTTTGTTGACCAACCTTTAACATGACACCTCCGTTTGTCCAGAGAGGCTAAACTAGACCTCACCTGGCTCACTAGTGCATGCAATCGTAGTGTTCAATATACTGTCTGTTCTGAATCATTCTGAAGTCATGCTAATCACCATCTGAATATTAGAACAAAAAAACAAACAAATTATTTTAGAAAATCCTTAAAAAGGAGCTGTGTACGACATTCACAGTCTAGGCACCACAAGCAAACATGGAGGTGGCTGAGCTGGAATGGCGGCGGCGCTAACAGTGCAAACAGCACTAGCGACGGCAACAGTGCTGACTGCGCTAACAGTGTTAACCTGAGAGGGAAAACGGAGGGTGGGGGTTACACTTCTGCTTGCCCTATCGCATAGACTGTATATAAGTGGATGTGGTCATCATGACTCATTGGTTTGTGGACTGCTGTTTTGCAGCCTCGAGTTTGGCGATTTGGCCGTCGCCATATTGGGTTACGGCCGTGATCATGTTGTTCTTTTTTTTGGACTGTGTGGATGAGCGACGTAGAGACATCGTACACTGTTCTGGTAGCGACCTGTCAATCACAAGGTAGCCCCGCCCTAAAGCATACTCTGCTTTGTGGTCTATTTAACACTAAATGGGACCATCATTTTACTAAATGAACATCATGCTGTATTGAAGAAAACTTAAAACTAGTGTTTACAATGTTTACTGAGGGGATAAATCAAATGAGAAGTAGAGTAATTTTCTCATAGACTTCTATACAATCTGACTTATTTCTGCAACCTGAGGAGTCGCCCCCTGCTGGTCAGTAGAGAGAATGCAAGTTTTAAGACACTTCCGCATCGGCTTCACTAGCCAGAACCGAAGGTTGCCGCCTGGGTTAAGACAGCATCGTGAGCGCTGTGCAGAGTGGCAGTGGAAAGCTAGTCAGTGGGGCGGGAAGGAAGGGACTCATGTTCTCCAATGTGCACACACTGCCTGCCACGTTACCAAAAACAAGACCAGAGAAGCTCAGAGTGTGACTTAATTCTCTGTTCAGGACCCCATTACTTAATTGTATCTTTACACAGCAAATGGATGTTTGTTGCTATATTTATGCACTAAATATTGTATATAGAACCTTTAAAAGAACATTATGGCCAAAGCTTTCTATACACCAATACAATCATATACCTTTTATACGGAGGACAATCCAAGTAAGTGGTGCTTTGTGACTGTTACAACTGTCCTGAGTTACAATAAGTCAAAACATTAAAGGATACAAATACAAAAAATGTCTCATGTTCAACAGCATGGTTCCAATGACAACCATTGCAAAGTCTTTGGTCACATTCAGATGTGTGATTCTTGGCGAGGGGGAGCTGACGCCGATTAAGCTGCGGAGAAGTTCGATCTGATGGAGTCCTCTCGTAACTGACGGTGCTTCCCATTGTCGCACTCTTCACTGTTCGTGCGGCGCTCAATGGTAATCCTGTAGTTTTTTCTGCAGAGAGAGAAAAAATGGTGTTTTTCAACTTTCAATTTTTTTTTCTGTAGGTTTCACCGCCATTCTTTTCAGTAATCATAAAATCCTACTCACCAAAATCAATGAGAGTTAGGGAAGCAGCGGATAAAACTGTCTTATTACTTATTTGGTGAAAACTAGTGTTGTAAAAGTCCATTACATTTCACAAAGTGACTCTTTTTCAGCTTCAACCTACAGTACATGTACTGTACTTACATAAACTATTTTTTCTAAGCAATACACATACACATATATTTGAGAGACATTTGGGCGTGCTCGCTTTTAATGCCAATTCCAAATGAGCAGTTTAGATAATATTGTTTATCTAAAAGTCTGTTTCCAGCCTTTGTGATTGACTTGTGTTGCTTGCAATGCCGGACTGCAGTCTCACTGCATCCCCATTCTCAGCTACGAGGTTGGTGATTAAAATGAAATCAAACTATCCAAACTACAAAAACAAGTCCTAAATTGTCAAAAGTCATGTCAAAGTAATTTTTTTATTTATTTCCAATTCCTTATTTAATTCATTTAAAAAGTACAGTGGCCCTAAAGTGCATAACACAACTGGAAAATAAAAATAAACACAATGACAAAAGAGCGCAAAAGCAATTACTTCCATTTGTTGTACAATCCGGACTTCAATACAAACACCGACCCATGAGGGGCAGCAATGTGCCACAAGACGGTGCATCCAATCCGTAATGAGGAATCATTGTTCAATACCAACCGACATATTCCCGTTTGAGTCTAACCACATGCCATTGTGTTTTCTCTGTTGCCGTTGTGTTTTGCACCTCGGGACCACCGTACAGTGTCTCTAGGCCTTTAAGTGGGAGGTCAGGTGGACATGTTGGATTGACGGCTGAGTCAGCTGACAGTACTTAGCAGATAGTACTCGAACTCAACAATATTAGCATACATAAATATCACCTATTGTTACCTGAAAAAGTAGAATGCTATAAGCATGGCAGTTCCCAGAACAGCTCCTACTATGACTCCAGTCAAAGCTGATACTCCTAGTCCACCTGTTTGGAAGAGCAGTTATTGGTAAAAACATGTACTCCGTCATACATAGTGTAGAGAAACATACCAAGTCACATTTCACAGGTGTCACTGAACTGTGGTGTTCATTTACATGATTTGTCCGCTATCTCCGTGTGTGCTATATGTCTTCCTTTCAGAGTGAAATGGTCCGTGTTGAAAGCAGGCAGCAGCTGAAAAGTTCCATTTTCACCAAAGTAGTTGGCCACCACCTGTAAGTGATTATACCATATTATCATCCAGTTGAATTCCCACAAGCACATTTATCTTCTTCTTCCTGTTAGGGAAGGTGTCACGATGTTGGAATTTTGCTTCTTCTCACCTCAAAGGTTCCTGCTTCAACATTCGTCATCGCCATCAAAGAGAAATCTCCATTTCTGTCACCATTGACGTCCATTGATACCTGGCCAGCGATCCCTGTCCACCACCGTGAAAACAATGAGAACATTACTTAGCTACAACCCCCAAGAAAATATTGGAACATGTTTCTGCAAGTGTAGAAGAAGATTTCATTCACATACTGTTTCGGGGGCCTATAATCTAACATTTCATTCACAAACAAATACCGGTACTAGATTTTCTCAAATAAGGCCAATAGTCAAGGGCTCAAGTTATAGCCAGGGGCATTGTCGCCAGGAACAAGAAAAAGCTGGACAAAAATACAGGCCAGGGAAATAAAAAAAGTGGATAAACTCCTGGTGCCCATGTAAAGTGCATATATAATGTACATTTTCATCCCTTTAATTTAGCAAATTCAACAATATCATCACGCTATTTTCAACACTTTGCTGTTCTAAATCACTCATCTTAATTGTTATTGTCCTATTTTCATATTGTGTGAATGTGTTTTACAGTTTTTCACAAGCATTTCATTACTTACGGTGCTTTTTCTGAACTCTTAACAGAGCTACACATCTACATCACACAACTAGCTAATTTAAAATAGTTCATCTTCTGCTCAAAACCACATTGTCCATGAAATACCAACTCCACATTTGAAAATGCAAAAAAAAAAGTTTATACATTCACTAAATCTATGAAAACATGGCGAACCCAACTCGATAACAAATAATTCTCAAAAACAAAACAAAGGCACAGAAGGTGAAAAAAACACTAAAATGCACAGTCCTGTTCTATCCAATATTTAGCATTTGGACACGTTATCGCCCACATAAAAACTGTTGGCCTTAACCACCCTGGCAGCCTTTTTTTACAGAACTTACAGTAAAAAGGCTATTTCTCAATGTTTAAATGATCCGTTCATTTGTAAATAAGACAAAAAGATCCGTAATGTTGGTATTAGGTAAGCTTGTATGTAAAGAAAATGTAGCCTTTATTGAAATGTGTTAATTGAGTGCACATTCCGTGAAAACAACATGAATCACGTTAATGGTATGGTCCACGACAGACTAATTGTGTTTAGAGTTTTGAAAATTTTTACTGTAAAAAAACTAATATTCCAAGTGATTTTGCCAAGTAATGAGTTCCCGACCTCTCTAAGGTGCCTGCGGAATACTTGGACATCAAGGAGGTGTTCAACAAGGCTCGGGCCATCACTGCCTCCCCTGGTTCTACATCCCCCAAGGTTTGGCTCTCCTCCCTATCCGCCCTCAAGACCAAGGCTATGGAAAAATCCAGTCAACAAGGCATTGGCTTCTCTTTACGTCGCAACGGCAATGCTGTCTACGTGGACATTACATGCATGCAAGCCGCAGCAGTTTAGAGACGTAGCTGTTGCACACAGGTAAAGCTAGGCAGTGTGGCCCAGGATTCATTCTGCACAGGCTTGGTTCATCTTGAACAAGCCCTCTGGCTGTGTCCAAAACCACCTTATTCACTAAACACTTGTTTACTCTATAGTGAGCAAAACATTGACATTTCAGACATTCATGAAACATCATCATTTTGCACCATGACTTGATTTGCAGCACAGTTTCCATGGGACACACGGTTGCTTTTGTCAGGAGAACAGGAGCGTTTCATTGTTAACTGAATGACAGTAGCATGATACTTTGTATCACGTGAGGTTTAAGCCTGTGACATCATCAACCCATCTGGGCTGGACAATCAGCTGGTATTTACCTACATCACCTATTGGTGATGGTTTTTAAGGAAACCAACAGCTTGAAACAGAAAACATGCCACTGTCCTTTTGAGGTAACACTCTCTCTCTAAACTCTGCAATTCTGTATAATATTTCTAGGATATTTAAAATAACACTACTTATGTTTTGCATTCGATCTTTACTACAATAGTAACATAATCGTAGTGAGGTGGCAGTCATCACTGGCTCAGTGTGAGCAGTGTGTTTTACCTTCAAAAGTTCTGTTCCACATGCGTGAGGTGATCTCTGTTCCGTTCTTCTTACTGTAACCATTTTTCATGGCTTCATGCAAGGCGATGGCATACAGCAACATGGCATCATGGAATCCCTCGACAAACATGTTGACCTGAAATGGAACATATAGCCTCAATGGTCAGTCACAATGGCTTCTGACATTTTATTTTACAACGTACGCTTTGGAGAATTGATAACTTCATTACAGTAACGCAGACCTAGCATTAATAAACAGACATACGTACACTTCCACAGTCTTTGCAGTCATGATACCCAGCTTTTTCGATGGACTTTTTCATTTCCATGGAGAAGTTTTCAAACTCGGGCTTGACTGTCCTGAGCAGTGTCAACGTGTTCAGAGAAGCATAGGCTTGCCTCGCGTCCTTGTCATATTTATCTCCTCTCTTCCACGAACCATTGCCTAGAGTTTTAATTAGAAGGGACAGAACAAGGAACATTTCAAAACGTTATTGTTAAACATAAATTGTTTAAATTTTGTTAAACTGAATACAGACAATAAGACATGGGTACTGAGCTAAGTAGCTGGCTACAGTACAGTGCAGTCGCTACAGGGCTGAGGCCTTTAGGTGGAAAACACCATTTGAAGAAAAAGAAAAAAGCACTAAACACAGTGGCAAAGTAGAAACCAAAACATTTCACAAAGCCAGAGGCATCTGTTTTTTGGTCCAATGTGTAGGATTTAGGGAGATATGTTAGCGGTAATTGAATAGAATGGCAGAGAGGAAAGTAGGGTGATGTGGTGCTTCTTTTCACCGGCAGATAAAAATACAAGATGCACAATTTGGGACAATAAAGAGCTGGCTCTAGAGAGAGACTTTCACATTGTTACGTTACGTGAAGGCCACCGCAGTTTGTGAGTGGAGGGGTATTCCGTTGGTTGCAATATACAACCTCATTGATGGCATTGAAACCTTTAATTAAGAAAACCAACTCTGAACCCCCAGTTTCCCTCCGATTTACATTAATTATGATTATGTAAGCATGTAAGCAATCAGTTGCCTGACAAAGAGCAACATTATTAATAACATTACTACGAATTACTATTACACTGAACTCTGATTTTGGTCACCACCAACTCTTTAGAGAAATTCCATCCGTCATCATTCACTCATAGTCATGATTCAAATCTAATGTCCCAGATGTCACAGACAATAAGTCACTGTCCAAATATGTATGGACTGAACTGTAGATGAATAGAAAATGTATGCATACATTAAAACCAGAAGATAAACAAAATAAAATAAACTAGCTGGATTTTCATCATTAATTCAGTTTGTGTAAAAAACACACATTTAAAAGTAACTTGACGTTAACTTTACCGTAAGAAGAGGCGTTGAAGAGTTCAACATTAAAGAACATACAATTGCCGTTGGTCAACCGTCGTCTGTGTGCAGCCAGCATGATCTCTCGGATTTTGTCCGCTCCCATGCACATGATCACCACTGCAGGAAAATAACACAGAGACAAATGCAGTTATAGTCCAGTCATTAGTTTTCATGAATTCCATAAAATATAAATTGTAGTAACAATGTTATCCTTAAAAAAAAAAAAATCTGAATCATCTTCATTTCATTACCGATGATGGGGGAAGTTATCACACTTTTGGGAAAAATCCTTCACTCAGATAAAGGTCAATAGGCAGAAACATTGTGTAACTCCTTACTAGCCAACAGAATCAACCAACACAATCTGAACACGGATGAACTGCTGCTCAATTCCGTTATGAACATCAGTCATTTATCACAAAATAATTAACCTTGATATATTTTGGAATTTTGGTCTCAATTTGTAATATAAATTAAAATAATGATAGGTGTGTTTAGGACACATTTTTAAATGAGTAAATAGAAATGAAAATTCTTAGTGTAAAGTCCAATTCTGACAGAAATGATTGCTTAGGGGGAGGTGGGGTATTTTGAACATAACTTGTGCTGGTAAGGGATTTTAATCCTGTCCGGAGCAAATGTGTGGGTACTAATATTACGAAAGTTGAGAAAGAAGGAAGAGCTGCTTGAACTTCTACTTTCTTTTCTTTTTAAATCAAGTCCGAATCATTATTTTTTCCAATCTGATAGACACCAACATATCGGAACCAACATAACAGAAGAAAAATAAAAGCAACAGATGAGTAAGACCCTGTTAAAGCTCATCAAATGGGCCGTTGTAATGACTTTTCAGTCATGATTTTTGGTTTCCATTTTGGCATTTTAGCATCACCAAGTTTACAAGTATGCTGAAATAGAAGACAAATAGAAGGCAAACAAATAGTCACCATTAACAGCTATAAAAAAAACTTGAAAAGACGCAAGACATAAAAAACACATTTCAAATATTTTACCGGGAATTATGTACATCAGACAACGAACCAAACATCAATGACTATAAATAAATTCCTCAATAATATAGACCTACCCACATTAACAGAAGATCAAGCTGAATTTAGATTAACTATTAACACTGGAGGAATTTTACAACGCACTGGTTGCCATAAAACGCGTGTATATGCAGATGACATCCTACACTACTTACAGAACCCACAAGTCTCACTACAAGAAACCATGAACTTATTCAGAAGATTCTCTAAAATTAAAATTATTCAATGAAGTGGTCGAAATGAACACTGTTGCAACACTCCCAAAAGAGTTGGAATCCTGCGGTTCTACCATTAGCCATCGCGGACCCTCCCTCCACAGACACCTGGATGTTAATATCTAAGACAATACATGCAACACCGTGGCTGCCAACTCTCCAGAAGGGGTGAATTGGGGGACAGTTGTTGCATGCTGGCGATAAATGATGGTTTTAACCTGTCTGTGTATTGGTTATCTTTGCAGCTGGGCGGCTTGTTAGGAACTGCCACTACAGCACCCCTGCACACAAGGCACAAAGTCAGTCAGTTAACGGTTAATGACCGTTTAACGAGGATCGGCTATCGATCAGAAATAAAATTCTAAATTAGCATTCCTAAAACCCACCTATCAAAACAATTTGACGGTCACAAACAAATGGATGGACCTACAAGTTTGATTAATCTGAAGAATAGCAATCACCTAGATGACAATTCTACCCAAAATAAATTCACTTTTTTGATTCCAGTACATCCACCCACCACATGGTACATCTGTTTAGATTCAACAAAAACACCAAGTTTCAATCAATTTGAAATAATAACCAAGCTGATCCATCCGACCTAACAATGTTATCCCCGGTTAGGTATTGAACGACAACAATTCAAAGAACTACACATCCCAACCCTGCCATTCATCAGCACCTCCATAAAACGCAATGACTTTGTCATTTGAATCGTCTTTGAATGCAGAGCTCAAGCAGCCGTGTTGCACTGACAGCTCTGGAATCAAATGGAGAGTTGATGAAGAGGAATTCACATTTCTGGGTGAACTCTCGATGGTCACCATGTTTTTTGTGCCTAATAATGTGCAATTTTATTCGGTAACACACTTTAATACAAAAACCATACCATTGACAAAAAGTTAAAAAATATTTTCAGGTTTAATTCTTGCGTCTCCAACATGCCTGTTGATCAATATCCAAATTCCAAAAATTTAAACCGAATATGTACCCAATGAACACATAAATGAATAGTCATATATTCACACCAGCCTGAATGATTTTCAATACCCTCATAAATAAAGATGCTCTGCCTTCTCTAACGCTGCATCAAAGTGATCTACTGAAGTGCAGAGCATGCGTCACCAGGAGTCAATCTCTTCTGGTGGAACAGGAAGATGAGCTCAGATGAGTGGTGGGGATAAATATTCAAAGCTCATTTAAGGTGGGCTGACCTTTAAGGTCGTTGTAGTGACGCATTCTGCTTCTTAGCGTCCCCTGGTCCTGGAAACAGTTTCCCAGCGCTTTGCAGACGAGAACACTGAAGCGAGTCAGCGAATAGAAGGAGTTACAGCACCAACACCCTCCATAGTTGGAATTCTTCCTTCACAGTATTTCGCCATGTGCTTCCAAAAAACTCTCTCAGGCAGAAGGAGCACTGCCAACTGTGTCACCAGTGATGAAAATCCAGTAGCGCTGAAGCTTTTACTCACTCTGAGCTCAATTTGTTTTACATTGAAATCATTGAAAGTGCAAAAAAAGGGTTTGCCGAATAAATATCACATGAAAAAAAAAAGCTTCACTGGGTTGATATTAAACTTTTCCTTCGGTGATTAAAAATAAATAAACCGACAAACAAGCAGCTACACAAACAAGGCCCGCAATTGAAAAACGGCAGCGTCCCGTGTTAATAAGGAAGATTCAGAGTCCTGCTGGAACATTCCTCACAACTCTGTCACTTAAACACACCTCCTGAAATATCCCTCGAGTCAGTGGGACAAACTTCACCTCAGTCCTGCCAGCACTATAGCACCCTTTAATTACACTGGGCTCCACACACACTACCGACCCTTGTGTGTGCTCGGCAGGCCGTTCCGTAGGGGCAGCGCTCGCAGCCAGCAATATTTCAAAACTTCTGGATTTTTCCTTTTTTGCGCTAGGGCACTGATGCTAGTTACAAATTAACTCAGGAATGGGGCAGCACATGGCGCGCTCACTGAGTGCACGCAGTGTCCCCGTGTTGGCCTGTGAAACTTCTGAAGACGGAGCGTATGCAAATAGGGGGGCTGTTGTGCATTGCTCCTAAAAGAAAAAAAGAAAAAAACAAGGATACATGTCGGATCCGTCTGTCAGAGAGGTGAACAGGATGGAGAAACGAGAGTAAGGCGACTGGACAAGCCGCCCTGCTGCTGCTGTTGTTATTAACAGTATTGTCCTTTCAGAGCCTTGAGACGTTTGTGGTCATACAGAAAAGCCAGCCATTGCCTTACAACCACACTGGAGTGCAAGGGGAGTTCTCTCAGACTGAGGATGGGAGTGCATGTCTCGGGTGGATTAGTATCAGAAAAACGAGCCAATCCTGAGAGAGGCGCTTCATTTATTCGTTTCCCTCCTTAACTGTTTGTTGCACGTTGTAGTATTGTGCAGCTAACGGTGGGGAAATGTGTAGCAGATTGGTGACGGGGGGGGGGGGGGGGGGGTTCATACGAGGAAAGCATGCAAATGTTATAGTTTGGTTGGTTGTTTTTTACTTCAAATATCTTTTGTCAGTCATACATCCCTGTGCATTGTTATATAAGAGCATGATAATGATGTTTGTATCATTAGTTGACAATAATCATTAAAAAAAAATCTATTCATCTACAAATCTCAATACTAAACAATACTCATTATTATTATTATTATTATTAAAGTGTTAAAGAAGCAGAGAAATCAGAATGGTACCTGAACTATGGTCGGGATCAATTTATAATATGGTCGTCATAATCTTTAAAAATAAGATTTGTCATTAATTCTGATGCTGAACTTGTGAAAGGGGATTAACCATGGCTATGAACCAAATGGAGGCTTCTGGTTGTTTTTTTTTGCTTGTGGTCAGTGTCCAACGTGTGGACTTGTGATAATCCACCCAAGGTGTCCCGATTTAAAAAAAATACTGATCTTGTGGATGGAAAGTATTCTTTGCCTACTCATCTGCTATTTGTTGTATATTTGTATTACTGCTTGTATAAAAGTGGATGCTGGTGGTTGTGTTAACTCTGGACAATCACATCAGTTCCTCTTCTTCCCTCTAAAGTGTTCCCCACTGTGACACTAATGACGGCTAGAGCAATATGAATATACAGCAGCCCTGGTATGAATATATGGCTCCACAAGTCTGCTTTTTTCATGCTGAATTCTTCACATACTAAAAACTTGGCAATGATGCAGTTTTACTTACAGTACGAGGTCTGGTTAAAGGTGCCATAAACCTCTGAAACCCAAGCATTGGTTTTATTTATGTAGATTTCTTTTCTACCGTTCATGCTGTCTTTAGCAAGCCTCTGGTCAAGAACATTACATTTTTTTGCCTTTTCTTTGGGTTTTTGGAGGATTTTGTGTAAATGCTGCCAAAAGGCAACTTAGGTCGGGCTTCCACGTATCACCCCTTTAATTACAACAAAAGTCCATCGATTATTAGACAGTGGTGATTCAACGATATCGAAAGATGCTTAAATCTTAAGATTTTATTTTATTGACACAAAACTGTTTGATTCAGAACAATAAACAGCAAATTATTTTCACCAGTAAAATTCCAATAGATCCGCAGTTTCTGAAATACGCAACAACCGTTTCAAAGTCACTTCAATCACCCGTCTCGTCTTGACAATGTCTACAGGCCTCAACGTATTGAGCTGCTGCCTTGTGATTGGCTGATTATACATTTAAAGTGAAGTCGTAGAGGTATTAATAATAATAAGATGCCCGTCAGTGTATATTGTCTGTTAACCCTAACCCTACAGAGTTAACCCTTAACCCCATATACACATATACAGTTTATACAAACCACATATCGAAGTATAAATATTAAAGATTCATTTACTCATGAGTCAGTGATTGGGCCTTTTGTGTGGATAAATGAAGCCCATTGAGGCCCAATGCTGTGTTTTTGCAACATTGAAACAAGTGTCTTATACTTTTTTTACTAAACATCTTTAGAAGAAAGGAAAACAAACTTCAGCTCCAATACTTACGTTGAAAATTGCGTTGGGGAAGAGAGGTTGCCATTTTATCTTAGTTGTGTTGCGTAACTTTTAACTTTACTAACACTAGTTACATAACAAGGGTTGCTATTTTACATCACAAACATACTTAATTTAAATCCTCCTAAACGTAACTAATTAGTTTTTGTCAAACTACATAAAAATAAAAAGTTCATTTTAAGAAGAGACTGATCAGAAAATGTACGTTTCCTATAAATGTATTCTGAAGTGACTCTATGTATGTAACAAGCGCAAACTAACGCGTCGTCCAAAACTAGCGCTGGAGGGGTACGTAGAGCGTCGTAGTGTGAGGCGTGTGTTCTGTACAGCAAACGACACCCTCTATCTTTAGACACTCAATTCAATAAGAAAAAACTCCCCCTAAAAAAACCTTTAATAGGGAAAAATGTGCTTTAAAAACAGCACTTTTCAATAACAAATAACAGTTTATCGTCCCACCGGTGTCCGATTTATCTGAAACGGACTCTGCTCTATCACATCATGTTCTCAGCCACAGGTCTACCTGTAACACAATTATACATGCACAGCCTCAGGCACTGACTTTGCCAGACCTGTTGGACACAATCTGATGATGTACCAACAGTGTGTTTTCCATTGAGGATGCATCGATAGGAACAGAAGTATCTTCAACCCTAAATAATGATTCTGCTTTATTACAACTTGGGTCATATTTTTGTAGTTTCGGCCATCATTCATAGAGGTTATGAGGTTACGATAACCTTATACTGTCCAAGTTAATTACCGAGATCATCTGGGAACACGGTGACGTCTCACACACAGAGCTGGGAAACAAACCAACAGTTCATCAGGGTTATCTAAATCATTTCATTCGGAGGTAAAAAACTAAAAGTGTCAAAGTGAGCACACCTGAAATGTCTGTTGTAAAACAGAAAACTGTGTGCACACAACTACCGGAAGTACAAAGGTAAGTAGGTTGAAGTTGAAGCAGGATGCGAGTCTAAAAAAGTGAATACTTGTTTACAACAGACAGTGTGAGGAATCATTTTACCGTTTGCCTTGTTGGCTCAAACAGAATTAAATTAGAACCACACAAGGACCCGTCTAGTGCTCGGTTCTAGCCGGTTCTGTTTTGGATCTAATTTCAGGTTAATAAAATATCTCAGGTAAGTACTCGCGTAAGAAGCAGCCTCACTTTAAGCCAGCACTGAACGTCATTGCCTCATTAATTGACAGACCCTGGTGGCAGATTATATCAGTTGCAGATAGTTAACATTAAAGCTATAAATGATTGGTTAACGCTCTCTCTATAAGCCAGATGGTCAAAGATCATGAGTTAAAGAGAACTAACATTACTTCAGTCAAGAGAAGACAACAAGACCGACTAAGCAGTGAGTCGTCTCTGATCCTGCTGCATCACGTCAATTGTAGCAGTTGGAATCTCCTAGTTAAAGCAAAACCTCGTAATGTGCTTATTGGATTTCTGTCAGAGAGTTTGACCAGAAGATCGACACCACTGTCACATCCGTCCGTCAAATATGAAGCTACGTTCAGCAGCTGGTTAGATTAGCTTAGCACAAAGACTGCAAAAAGGAGGCAACCAAAGGTGATGACCAGCAACTTTAAAGCACCCAATTAACACATATCTTGTTTGTTATTATAAGTATGAAAAATTAAAAAATGACCATTTTACAGGAGCAGGAATGTACACACATAGTGGCTAAAGTGACTCAAGCCGCAACCCCTTTTAGCTTTAGAGCCCTTCTGGGCCAAATGAATAAAAATAGATATCCAGATTATTGTAATCATCAGTAATACAATTGTTGTTGCTGCTGCTGCTGCTGCCAACCTTATTTATTTAGCAAAATGATTGCTGTAACACAAAACTAAATGCTGTTTCTGCCTGCTACTGTGTGTGCAGTAGAGGAAACGTGTTGAGGTGCCATCTACAGTGCTCTGCTAGT